>CM032233.1:112042500-112130000 GCA_019009955.1 Riptortus pedestris | reverse complement strand
TCTTTGATATTTATTTGCTGATTTTTATTATGTAGTAGTAGTCTAAATAAATGAGCATTGAGAAAAATAATGTATTGAATTTTATTTGAAAATCCAGATTTCTTCAGAATATTAAGTGACGAAGTTCTTTTAACTTCCCATATGTATAATTGTTTTCTTCAGGAACATACGATATTGTTTTTTTGAGGTGTCGATATATTATGCTTTCTGTCCAATTATTTCTATCATCCATAAATAAGAAATGAATTTCCTTTGCGTTCTTTAAAGCGGCAAAATATGTTTCTAAAGATTTAAGTTGGAATGTAATATTATATGTTAATTTACCAATTTAATTATTCAATCAATCAAATAACGTACAATGGTAAAGCACCATTAGTGCACACTGTCATCTAAACTAATATAACACCAGTAGGTAATTACGTTAAACATGAATTTAATTTATTTCATTACATTTTTCTTTAACAATTAAAAACAATCACTTGAAGTTTATAAGGATATTTAGGATATAGTAAGTCACATACCTGTATGCAAGGTATTGTAAATTTAATTAGATATTTCAGTTGCAAGTTACTTTAACCAGTAAATCAGTAATTAAATTTAATATTTGATTAATAACTAAATGATCATTTCTTTGTTTTGACAATTAAAATCGTCAAGACAAAACTGGATTGGAAACTAACTTATAAGGAAATCGGTTTTAATTACCACTCTCAACTAGGCAGAATTATATTTTGTTACATACCATTTTAACTATTAATAGTGTAATCACCCTTAGTGAGTGATTAATTATTAACATTTATTTCACAATTAAAAACGTTCACTTGAAATTATAGACATTATATAGCAATTCTCTATGGCTCAAAATGTAATTAATTATTTTTTTTAATTGCATTATTAATTGGTGCAATGGAAACAAATGCAAAAAATAATTTGGTCCACCTAGCTTGTACTAATCGAAACTGCACCCCCAGTAAATGTTGTAATAAATAAATAAAACTATCAGCAATAAAAATCTAACATTCAGAAAATAAATAATGTTCAACCCCTATTCTTCTTGAAGTTCTGAGGGGGTCACTGTATTATATTTTTTGATCATTTTTCAACCTGTATTATCAGTGTTTAATTGGTCGAAACAAATGCAAAAATACCAAAAAAATAATTTGGTCCACCTAGCTTGTACTAATCGAAACTGCGCCCCCCCCTAGTAAATATTGTAATAAATTAATAAAACTATCAGTATAATTATAATTTCAAGAAAAATCAATATTAAAATGAAAAACAGAATTCAAGGTAAGTATAAAACAAATATTTCTTGAAATCACTATAACATTTAAATCACTCATAAAAAGTAGAACCACAGCTTATATAAGCATATAAAAATATATTTTATATATGGATTGTACACTCACAAAAATTCACAAACAAGTATATATATTAATTATTTTGTTCAAAAAATATGAACAGATTCCCAAATATAACTTTTCTATTTTTTTCGCAATACTTCTTTTATTTTATTTACATTTAACATTTATATATATATATATATATATATATATATATATATATATATATATATAGGTAGATAGATAGATAGATAGATAGATAGATTGATAGATATTTTATTGGTTTCTGTTTACAACATGTTGCCAAGAGTCTGGCCAATTAGTGTTAGTATGGTTATTAATATATTATACTTCTTAAAGTATGTGTAAATAAAATTCTAATAATTCCTAGAAGTAGAACTGAACACCATATACATTGGCACGTAATACAATATTAATATTAATCTAAATAATTATAATACTGAATTCAATAGGTTATAATTTAATGTAAATTCATTCTTTTTTAATGTCTAAATAAAGATCAGTTTTCTAACATATCAGATTAACATGACTATTCTCTAAGATAAGTATAACTCTTCTAATAATAAGTATAACTGCATATAATAAATAATGTGTCGATTATTATTGAATAAGCACCCCCTAAAAAATAATACATTTCTTTCTTTTATATTGTTAACTTTCACAAACTTTTGATAAGAAACAAAAAATATCATTAACTTTACTTTCAATTATATATATATAATATCATACAGAATAACGTTGTAGAATGTATATTAATTATTATTGAGATTAAATAAACATGTATTGCAACGTAAATGTCCGTAACTCATTAGACAATTCGATTATAAAATCAGTACAAAAACATCACAGAAAAAAAACAAACGAAAACAGTTGGCAACAATTCATAGAATTGGTTGTCTCTCATATATTACACACACACACACAAACATATATATATATATATATGTACACACGAGTGAAAGAAGAAAAACACTAATAACAAAAGGTTTGTATATTTCCTGAACATTTGAGTGTAATTGACATATGATGACTTCATCAACAAGGAGCAGCAGTAGACAGATCCCCCTGCAGGTAATTAACTAGCTACCATAGGAGTGTGGAAGAAACAGGGTGTTTTAAAAAGTTATTATAATAAATATAACGCTCACTAATATACTCTGTTATTTTTAATACTCATATATGGTATATGGCGCAGTTTTTCTCATCATGGTAATATTGAATTCTGTTGCACCAGTGAATAAGTGGTTAAGTCCACTTACTCACTGGTCGACTTAACCACTTATTCAGTGGGGTTACAGAATTAGTTTCCTTACTCTCTAGAAGACGGTCATATTTTTTTTTATAATACTTTTATTTTTCTTAATTTACTTTGTTAATTAATTTCTTTTACAAATTTCGAGCAGATTGTATTTTAGACTGACCTCAATTCCATTACATATGTCTTTTTAAAAAAAGAAATAATAATAATATTAAAATAAAAAGCTTCGACTGCTGGATCAAGCGTAGAACCGATTAACCATCGTAATTACATTAATATTTATTTGCTGTGTTTTCAGTTTTCAAAAGGATTCATTCATTCCTGGCTTAATTTTGATAAAGACGGGCTTGTTATTAAGAGTAGAAAAGTTAAGGAACCTCTTTAGAAGACAGTAATATTTTCTTTTATTATACTTTTCTTTTTCTTAATTTAGTTTGGTAGTTAATTTTTTTTACAAATCTCGAGCAGACTGTATTTTAGACTGAACTCAATTCAATTACATATGGTTTTTTTTCAATAGAAATAATAATATTAAAATAAAAAGCTTTGACCGCTGGATCAAGCGCAGAACTGAACAACCATCGTTGTACACTAATATTTATTTGCTGTGTCTTCAGTTTTCACAAGGCTCCATTAATTCCAGACTTAATTTTGATCATGACGGACATGTTATCAAGAATAGAAAACAGTTATGAATATCCTATTGAAAAAGATCTTAGCGAAATTGAAACAAAAAATGAAATTTAATCTTAACATATAATAAAATGTGACATATTTAAGGGATATGTTTGGTCACAAAATAAGGACCTGGAGTAATTAAAATGAATATAATGCTCAATAATACTTTCTGCTATTTTTAATACTCATATATGGTATATGGCACAGTTTTTCTCGTCATGGTAATATTGAATTAGTTTCCTTACTCTCGAAGACAGTAATATTTTCTTTTATTATACTTTTCTTTTTCTTAATATACTTTGTTACTTAATTTCTTTTACAAATTTCTAGCGGACTGTATTTTCGACTGACCTCAATTCAATTACATATGTTTTTTTTAAAAAAAATGTAATAATAATCATATTAAAATAAAAAGCTTCGACCGCTGGACCAAGCGTAGAACAACCATCGTTATTCATTAATATTTATTTGCTGTGTTTTCAGTTTTCAAAAGGATTCATTAATTCCAGACTTAATTTTGATAAAGACGGGCTTGTTATTATGAGTAGAAAAGTTAAGGAACCTCTCTAGAAGACAGTAATATTTTCTTTTATTATAATTTTCTTTTTCTTAATTTACTTTGTTAGTTAATTTTTTTTACAAATCTCGAGCAGGCTGTATTTGAGACTGAACTCAATTCAATTACATATGGTTTTTTTTTCAATAGAAATAATAATATTAAAATAAAAAGCTTTGACCGCTGGATCAAGCGCAGAACTGAACAACCATCGTTGTACACTAATATTTATTTGCTGTGTTTTCAGTTTTCACAAGGCTCCATTAATTCCAGACTTAATTTTGATAAAGACGGACTTGTTATTAAGAGTAGAAAACATTCATGAATAACCTATTTAAAAAGATCTTAACGAAATCGAAACAAAAAATGAAATTAAATCTTAACATATCATAAAATGTGACAAATATTTAAGGGATATGTTTGGTCACAAAATAAGGACCTGAAGTAATTAAAATGAATATCATGCTCAGTAATACACTCTGCTATTTTTAATACTCATATATGGTATATGGCGAAGTTTTTCTCATCATGGTAATATTGAATTAGTTTCCTTACTCTCTAGAAGACAGTCATATTTTCTTTTATTATACTTTTCTTTTTCATAATATACTTTGTTACTTAATTTCTTTTACAAATCTCTAGCGGACTGTATTTTCGACTGACCTCAATTCAATTACATATGTTTTTAAAAAAAAAAAAAAGTAATAATAATCATATTAAAATAAAAAGCTTCGACCGCTGGACCAAGCGTAGAACAACCATCGTTATTCATTAATATTTATTTGCTGTGTTTTCAGTTTTCAAAAGGATTCATTCACTCCAGACTTAATTTTGATAAAGACGGGCTTGTTATTATGAGTAGAAAAGTTAAGGAACCTCTCTAGAAGACAGTAATATTATTATAATTTTCTTTTTCTTAATTTACTTTGTTAGTTAATTTTTTTTACAAATCTCGAGCAGGCTGTATTTGAGACTGAACTCAATTCTGAATAATATATTAAAATAAAAAGCTTTGACCGCTGGATCAAGCGCACATTAATATTTAGTAATATTGAATTAGTTTCCTTACTCTCTAGAAGACAGTCATATTTTCTTTTATTATACTTTTCTTTTTCATAATATACTTTGTTACTTAATTTCTTTTACAAATCTCTAGCGGACTGTATTTTCGACTGACCTCAATTCAATTACATATGTTTTTTTTAAAAAAATGTAATAATAATCATATTAAAATAAAAAGCTTCGACCGCTGGACCAAGCGTAGAACAACCATCGTTATTCATTAATATTTATTTGCTGTGTTTTCAGTTTTCAAAAGGATTCATTCACTCCAGACTTAATTTTGATAAAGACGGGCTTGTTATTATGAGTAGAAAAGTTAAGGAACCTCTCTAGAAGACAGTAATATTTTCTTTTATTATAATTTTTTTTTCTCTTAATTTACTTTGTTAGTTAATTTTTTTTACAAATCTCGAGCAGGCTGTATTTGAGACTGAACTCAATTCAATTACATATGTGTTTTTTTTAAGAAGAAAGAATAATATTAAAATAAAAAGTTTCGACCGCTGGATCAAGCGCAGAACTGAACAACCATTGTTATGCATTAATATTTATTTGCTGTGTTTTCAGTTTTCAAAAGGATTCATTCTTTCCTGGCTTAATTTTGATAAAGACGGGCTTGTTATTAAGAGTAGAAAAGTTAAGGAACCTCTTTAGAAGACAGTAATATTTTTTTTTATTATACTTTTCTTTTTCTTAATTTACTTTGTTAGTTAATTTCTTTTACAAATCTCGAGCAGACTGCATTTTAGACTGAACTCAATTTAATTAGATATTTCTTTTTAAAAAAAGAAATAATATTAATATTATAATAAAAAGTTTTGACCGCTGGATCAAGCGCAGAACTGAACAGCCATCGTTATGCATTAATATTTATTTGCTGTGTTTTTAGTTTTCAATTGGTTTCATTAATTTCAGACTTAATTTTGATAAAGACGGACTTGTCATTAAGAGTAGAAAACAGTCATGAATAACCTATTGAAAAAGACCTTAACGAAATTAAAACAAAACATGAAATTAAATCTACGCTTATCATAATAGGATACCTCAAATAGTTTTGTTTTCTATAGAAAAATGTCTACTATTATGTCAATTAATTTCTTTACACATGAATAACATTTACACTTATATAATACATTTGTTACAATATTAGGTCAAATTCTATGTATACATATTATAAAATACATCAATTTAAATTATTATATACAATAAATTAAGTTCTTAAACAATCTAAATATAAACATACATTTATTTTATTTATTGGTATGCAAATTTATTAAAGGATGACAAGGTTTATAAATTATAAGAAACCTGTCCCACCTTAGAGAGACACTGTACCTGATCACCAATTATTTGTTGACCGATTTTTATGTCAAAGATTTTGTAAATCTAAAAATTGAACATTGTTGATAGTATTGATCTAGTGTTTAAAAATATCCTAAGTGAGTGAGACTGTTGAAGATTGAGTAACAGGAATAATTTTTTTAATTATTGAGAGAGTAGATGACTGTGATCTGAAAACAATTTTGCATGTTTCTTTATTTGAAACAATAAATAAGAATTTATGGAACATTGACATAAAAAATGACAAGAAAGTCTAAAAAAGTTTCAAAACTCACTACATTTGTATCTAAGATAAAAATTACAGTTAAAAGCCATGAAATACTAAATGTAAGCAAAGGGGTAATTTCTTGCCCAGTTTTAGATGAAAATGTGTTAAGTAAAGAGGGTTATCTCGAAAAGAGGGGGAATTGAAAGTAAAACTCATTTATATATACCTTTTCCCCTTCTAGCCCTCTCTCAAACTATAAAGTTGGGTTTCACAAATTAAAATTTTTGTGCCGAATCCTATCAGGTAAAAAAGATGCTTAATATCGAGGTATTTCGCTGATTCATGTTCATATGAACACACTTATGCGCTGCCATATTTTAGAGAGAAAATGTCCGCGATTCTTAAATGAAAAGGAAGTAAAATGCATACAATTTCGAAATAAAGTAACTTATTTTGCCGAAAAAAAGGTGTGTACAGACAGATCTTCAACAGCTATCAGTATAGAGTTGCGAAAAGGTAAAGTTATAAAAGTTTTGGTGTAGGCGTCAAATAGACTTATATTTGGAAAGGCTATTGTTTGACTGCCCTAATTATGTCTAATGGTTGAGAGATAGGATGTATGGCAGGATTATCCTAAGCAGGTAATGACCTTTTAGCCTATATGGTACCAGCGGCCTCAGCCCTACCCTCCCTTGCCCTTCACCTCCTGTCCCAGTCCCTGATTTTTCCCTACCCCAGAACTCTCATTCCTGCTGAAAGGGCGGGTAATGAGGACTTCAAAGCTCCCCCGTCATCTAGGGACAACTCATCTCAACGCATAAAAAATAAAATTAATTAAGTTGAGAATAAACTCAGGGATGTTGAACTGGAAACTGCCTGATTAAGTAGACAGCGGATATAAATACATGTTTAGGTCATTGATAAAAGTATGCCATTGAAATATAATTTTAGTTTGGTCAAAAATGGTATAAATTAAAAAAAAAAAACAGCAAGAAATTGGCCATGAACTATCCGATGTTTAATAACTAAAAGTCCGTCACGGAGCGGCTGCGTTAACTAAGCAGATTTCGCACGTGCGTCACCTATTCCCATTTATATCAAAACGTAAAAGTTCAATGTGAACAATAATTTATATTTAGACCTCAAATAAAGGTCCATAACAACTTATGGTTAATATGACATGAGTAATAGTAGGGGTTTACTGAAGGCCAAAAACTAAAAAAAGCAAATATCTCGGTGAATAAGCAAGATAGTGAAAAAAATAATACATAACAATATTTATAGAACATTACATTTTCAATAAGAATGGTTTAATACAATTGTTCGATCCCATGCATAATAACAGATATATTAAAAATTTTCGAAATTCCCTCCTCTAAACTCCCCCTCCCTTTGGTCGAATTTCAGCCATTCCCAGCAACTTCATCTTTAGTTTTACATAAAACATGTAAATATTGAGTTTGGTAACGTTGTGTATTGTGACCACTAGAGCGTTAACTGATATATATATAGTTTCGATTGGACCTCGTTTTCGTAATTTCCTAGGTAGGATCGATGGACAATTGAGTAAATTTTTAAAAACAATTAATGAACCATTATTAATGTAATTCAACCCTTTCAGTCTCAAAGAACCTTACAACTGTCATTTAAATAATTTTTTTTATATTTTTTGTTGTCATGTAAATCTATATAAGAAATAACCAAATATATAGCTCTTTGGCCATCTTCAAATAATCATATAAAATAGAAAAGTCCGTCACGGAGGGACTGCGTTAACTAAGCAGATTTCCCACGCGAAGGTTCACAATAGATAAATTTACATACAGGTAACACTAATGTGAATGTTAAATGAATAAATACAAACGGTAATAAGAAATCTTTCAGTCAATTTACAATACAAGTTAATAATCTTTTCAATGGAAAGCGGCTGAATTGTAAACAAACAGGAAACCTCGAAGCGCTGAAAATAGACAAACAAGCAATATAATATATATGTGATTATAACATGAATCTGATTCATATTAATTTTGTTGAAAACAATCTACTGAAGCTAGTGCTGTTATTTGTAATGAATCAGAATCAGTTTTATCGCAATCACTCAAATTTTACTAATCAAAAACCAAAGAAGAGGGGCGGAGGGGGGGGGGTCAGCAAAACGTATTTGGGGTATATCTCACAAATTAAAAGTACAATGAAAACAATATTTTGTATTTAACCTTGTAATAAAGTGGTTCATAATACAGCTGCTTATTATTAATATAACATAAGTAAAAGTGGGGGTTTACTGAATACTCAAAACTGAAAAATGCAAATATCTCGGCTAATATTCAAGATAGAGAATAAATGTATATAACAGTATTTATAGTTCATTTAATTTGCAATACGATTATACGATCCGACGTATAGTAACAGAGATATTTTGAATTTTCGAAATTCCTCTCCTCTAAACCCCCCTTTCCCTTGTCCGATTTCAGCCGTTAACGAACTTGTTCTTTCTATTTACATAAAACGACTAAATACCGAGTTTGGTAACGATTAAACAATAATTGCGACCACTAGAGCGGTAACAGACAAATTTATATATATATATATATATATATATATATATATATATATATATATATATATATACAGTTTTGAAGGGACCTCATATTCGTCATGTAGGTAGAATCGATGGACATTTGAAGAAAAATTTCGAAAATTGCGTCATGAGAACGACCTCAATAGCTGATTTCCCTTAAGGGAAATCTGCTAAAAATAGAAGAGAGTGTATACTTGGATATACACTCCCATCAGCATGCACCATGGCATGAGTCAAATAGTTTGGCTTTTATAAGTAATTTTAGTGATGTGGACAAAGAGCTGATCATGCTCCTCATATAGAAGAAAAGTATTTTAGGACTATAATATAAGGTAAAATTAAATAAAATTATGGTAGCAAATAAAATGTTATATGTCAGAATTATCATAGATTGTAACAATGAATACTTAATTATTATATAGGATTATTTGAAGTTGGCCATAAAGGTTGAAACGTTATAATGAACTAAATAAATTGGAGCGAAGAGCTGCATACTTGATTATTTATTATATTTACTTACTATTGCCTACCTGGTTTTGATTTTAAATATAAAAAATCTGATTTTAAACTAAAAATGGCTTATCACGATCTGGTTTGCATCATTCTGCTATATTATTATTTTTCTCTCAGTGTAACCACTTATAAATAACCATTTCTCTAAAAACCCCATAATTTTACTAAACATATTTTGTATAAACAGACTTTTACTCATTATACATAAATCGGATTATTCTCTGTATGTAGTCATAATATTAACTGCTTTATATCACATACATGTCTGCTTGTAGTGTTAGGGTTTTAGAACCCGACTGGAGGAATTGAAACTTGCTTTGAAAGACATGAACCCGGTAGTAATTTGTCTTCACGAAATCAAGCTAAAACCAGATATTGTCCAAAAGATAGAAGGATACAATATCTAAAGGAGCAGAAAGGGATTGAGCAGAAGAAAGAGGTAGGAGTAGGTGAATAACGTTTCTCAGAATAAGTACAAATAGCAAACAACATTATTGCGATCAGTTCTGAAATTGGAAATCAACTTCCAACTTATATGTAATATCCAAGATATGTAATATCTTCTTACCCCTGAATGAACCGATTCAAGGAGGCATGTTGCAGATTATTGAAGTAACCCGTTCCCTACGATGTCGTGGGCGACATGCCATTATTTTTAGAGAGAATACAATAAGAAGAAAAATATACACCTCTACCTCCTTAATACTCAAAACTTGACATATTACACATATCTGCATCAACCCTCAGCTACCCACTTATTTTGTGAAGTATGTACCATTTCTGTACTAGTGGTCATTTCCCTTTGAAAAAGTCCGTCACGCAGCGGCTGCGTAAACTAAGCAGATTTCCCACGTGAAGTTTTACAATAGACAATACAAACGGTAATGAGAAATATTTCAGTTAATTTTAACAAGCTCCCAACGGAAACGGCTTCTGAATTGTAAACAAATAGGTCTGCCAATCACTCAGAGGTGAACAGACAGATACAAATATTATTCAACGGAAAGAAAAACAGCCATTAACGAACTTGATCTTTATTTTTACATAAAACGATTAAATATCGAGTTTGGTAACGATCAAACAAAAATTGTGACCACTAGAGAGTTAACGCTCTATATATATATATATATATATATATATATATATATATATATATATATATATATATATATAAAACAAACAAACAAAATAAGCTGCCCTCTTTCTGAGGGTACCTGTGTGGTCAGCCTCCTAATCTGCCATGATGTTTTGTTTTTAATTTTGTTTAAATTTTAAATGAAAATTTGGAATAAATTGAATGCGTGCAGATTAGGGGGGTATCTCAGGTGAGAGTGCAGCTTAACTTTTTCATCTTTATTTTTTGTATAAATGGTGATTTACGATTCTTATCGATGATTTTAGTATAAGTGTGGATAACTCCTTCAAATCATCTTTTGTCAGCCCATGTTCTATTAATGTCTTCACCGTTTTTTGGTGGAGGACTTCTCTTGAGGCGAACAGTAGTCCCATAATCGTCCAGTCTTGTATTTGGTATTTTTTTGAGAAATAGGGGCAGCACGGTTCATATATTGATTTTTTCTCCTGGTCCACCTCGTCTGCTTGATTTTTGTGCATCTCCAAACAGACAGTAGGATCCTGGATGAGGCCTTTTTTTTCATTTTTCTTTATGGCTACTATGTCCGCTCTTCTTGGAGTGCCGTCTGAGGAATTACAAGTCACCTCTTCAAATATATCTCAATCAGGGTGCTTCTTTTTCAAGAGGTGAGCAATTTGAGCCCGGACCTTATGATGTCGTGAATTGCGCATCTGCTCTCCCCATTGGCAGGACCCTAGGACATGGGGAAGCGTTTCGATCTCACTGCAATGCCTACAGTGGGTGTTTCCTAGGTTACTTCCTGGGACAGAGCGAACTGGCACTAGGTTAACATTCATTTTCACTGCTGTTGTCCATTCTGATGAAGACAGCCCTTTTTTATCAGACATCCACGCATTACCGGCCTGCCAGTCATTTAACGTTTCTACGCCTTTTCCTTTTGCTGGTAATGAACACCACTCGCTAAAGGATTTATGGCGTAGTTCTTGTCGCAGGTTTCTGAAGTTGATATTTACGGTCTTCTCTATTGTAATATCGAGAGCTTTTAAGCAGTCGGATAATTCAGAAGTGAAATCTCTTGTTTGAAGTACATATGGGTTCATGTCTTTGATAAGGTCCATACATACATTTATATATTGAAAGAAAGCCTCCCAATATGCGTTAAACAATCCAAACCTCTAACTTTTCGTGAAGTATAAAACATACAATTAGGAGTATCTGATGGCAATCTTAATATTTCTTTTGCGCAGCTCCTAATTATTTTATCTATTTTCAATAAAAAGGACGGTTTGAGATCTTTTATTAGTGCGCACTGAAGAGGTTAAATCATTATTGGCCATATATATTGGTTTAATATATTTAACTTTTGGTCAGGCTTGAGCAAACTGGAGGATGACAGCTTGTTTAGTTTTTCAACCAGCGTGCTTGTGAGTTTCTCAGTGAAACGTAACTCCCAGATATTTTATTTTGTCATTTTAGCCGATACTGAAAATTTTTTGCCCCTTCCATGGTTGTAATTTCTTGTTTTACCAATTTTCCTTTTTCAATTATTATTGCTGTGCTCTTTTTTGCATTTACCTTTAGGCCAATTTTTTTAAAACAGTCAACTGCCTGCTCGATCAAGTGTTCGGCTGAAGCTTTATCTTTTGCGATAAAAGCTACATCATCGGCAAATCCGCAGCATGAGAGATTTGGTAAATTTTCAATCACTTGGTATCCGTAGGCATTGCAGACATCTTTTTCACCGAGCTCTTGAAATACGAAATCTATCGCCATGTTGAAGAGAAAGGGCGATAGTGGATCCCCCTGGCCCACACCTTTCATCATAGGGATTGGTTCAGTTTTCTTGTTTTTGGGCAGCAAGTTTTTCAATTTCCTTCTAATAGGCTGGTTACAAATTTTTTTTCATTTTAATTGGAATTGGGTAAGTTAATAGGGTTCTTTTTATATGTCCGTGTCCTACATTGTCAAATGCTTTAGATATGCCCAGAAAAACAATGCAACAGTCTTTTTTGCCTTGCTTGGCATTTTGGATACATGCGTTAATTAATGAGGAATTGACAAATGTTCCAGGGCATGCAACGAATCCTCTCTGATGAGTAGAGAGTTCGACGTGTGGTTTCAATTTCCTATCTATTACTCTGACAATTACTCTTCTGAGTTTGGAGTAAATTGTGATAGGACGATAATTGGAAACATCATGTTTATCGCCAGACTTGAATATAAGTATGGTTCTTCCTAATTTGAATGAGTCCGAGACAAAGCTCCATTTTAGCATGTAGTTTGTTATGTGTGCCATAACCTTGTAACATTTCAGATCTCGGATTGTTCGTACAAAGATACCATTTGGTCCTGGAGCCGAATCTAGTGAAATACCTTTTGTTGCAGCCTTTAGGCCATTCTCATTAAAATCGATGTCTTCAGTTACGTCAAGAAATTCTTTATAGTCGTCTAACTGACAGTTATTTTCCGATCCGAAGATATGTTCGAAATGGTTTTTATGTCTAAACTGTCTAGATTAAAAGTTGTTGATTCTTCTGGATTTTCAAAAATCTTTTGAACGACTTTCTTTCGCCTGTAATAATAGTAATGTTGGGCTAATTCGAAATTATACCTGTTCCTACGGCGTTCTGACTCCCTTTTGCGTTTCTTTATTGGGTCACGTTCTTTGCGGTAGGTATATCCATCTAAATTGTTCTTACGCCTTTTCCAAGCTTCATAATATTTTGTGGCCGGATGAACATGTGCTTTAGCACTCATTTGTTCACCATGCAGAAAGTTCGTGAAGTCATTTATAGCATCATTAAACGCAGAGTCGTTTCTGTCATTTTTAAATAAATTAATAAACTTGTATTCCCAATTTTGGAGACAATTTTGCAGGTTAATACCATCTGTTTCATCATCGGAAAAAATATCATTATGGTTTTCAGGTGACGGATTAATTTGGCTGATTCTGTAGGCATCTGGATGAGCCTTACTCACGTGAATTTGGACATTTTTGCACTCCTTCCCACAGATTCCACATTTTATAACATTTTTGTCTTCATTTCCTTTATCACTTCTCGACAAGTGGCGGTTAATTCCCCGTTTTGTTAAAACTTTTTGGCATAGGTGACACTCAACGAGATCGCTAGCCGTATTATTTGAATTGCTCAGATGTTGTATATCTACTGAATTATTCATTAAAATTTTACTTACTTTAAGACAACATTACATAGTAGTCTTTAATAAAAAAAATTAAACATTGGTGAAGGGACATCACTTCTCTTAGTTTATGTGAAATATTTCCTTTTTCTTCCCTTCTAATGAGTGTTTTCTTTAAAAATTTCAAGAACAAATTGTTTGAGCTTTCAATGCTTTTCGTGCCAGCTGTTTTATATATATAGTTTTGATCGGACCTCGTTTTCGTCATTTCCTAGGTAGGATCGATGGAAATTTAAAGAAAATTGTCTAAAATTGCGTCATGAGTACGACCTCAATAGCTGATTTCCCCTAAGGTTTGTAATACGACAAAAGTGAATATAACAGAAGGTACTCTAAATAACAAAATAAACTTTTATCCTGTGCACATTTGCCGAAAAACCAATAGGAAACGAAATATCGCTATTTTTAATTTTAGGCCTCCCTTACAAACCCCCCCTGCTGCATCTGCCGCACTGATTTGTGACGCTAAACCATCTAGGGCGTCACCCAAACGCGTTCAAAAAACTTCATTCAAATCGGTCCAGCCGTTTAAGAGGAGTTCAGTGACATACACACGTACAGTAGAATTATATATATAAAAAGATATATATATTTGTTAACACTCTAGCTGCCGCAAACTCTATTTTCAAAAGTTTGATGTATAACTATAGATCAAGTTCGTGAATTAAAAGAAATGAGCCAGTCTTAAATATATATTTTACTGTAATTTAACGACGAAAAGCAGACTGAGAGAACAAATTCTGAGGATTTCATAGTTGGCATAACCATTGGAGACATAATTCTCTGAGGTATAGCACCCATGTACTGGCTCTCTGGAAAACTACATAAATAACAGAGAATATAGTTACTATATTACAAAAAAGAGCAAGAGAGATTCTTGGTGAAATTATATCTCACAAACTATAGTATTTGCCATACACAATCATTTCAAGATTTAAATATAGTTCGAAGGAAGGTGGGCTACTCCAAAGTAAAATAATCCCCAGAAATATTAGTAAAGCTAGAGACTCATATATCACTGAGCCTAGAGATATTCCCTATCATCTTGCCGATTTTTTTTATAAGTTGTCAAGAACAAGAGGAATGAGTTGCATAGTTTTGAAGTTCAAATAAATCTCCTTGATCCACATAATTATGCTCCTTCTTTTACAGAGTTCAATCATGCATTAAATAATCAAAAAGATATACTCCTGCCATAAATAATATGACAATCGGCATGATCAAATATATGACGCGTTAAAATAAGAAATGCATTCTCTAATTTTTTAATAATATATTTCCTTCACACACTTTTTTGACAATTTGGTCTACATCAATATCCATAGCAATATTGAAAAAATCAGTTTCAATCTACAGAATCATAATTTACGCGATAGCCAAATAGAAATATTTCCTTCACAGGAAATAAAATATTTCCTACGTACTTCACACTTCACAGGAAATAAAATATTTCCTTACAGTAATTCCTGGCAATGTGGTCTACCCCAATATCCATAGCAATATAAAAAAATGGAAAACTGGAAATAATGTATCAATCTATAGAATCATATCTTTTACTTGATTGCCAATCCCCTAAGATGAGACAGTGATTGACCAATCGTAAGCACCGCCATCTCAAAGCAAAGTCTCTTCAAGCTGTGTGGCAGAATAGTTTCAAAATGGAAAGAGGCACAAGATATTGTAGACCTTGAATGAGAGTCTATTGAGAAGAGAGAGAAACTTCTTGCAGTTTTATATCTATAAAAATACCTTTGAACTTGTAGGGAGTATACAATTATATTTAAAAAAGATTTTGAATTCCATAGAAACATTCCAGGCTTTAACATAGTCAATCTCACAAAAAGCACATTCATAATCCGCATTGATGCATTAACATCTGAATTTGAGCAAGTAAATGGTGTCCCTCAGGGGACTGTTAAAAGCTCCCTTTATTCTTAATATACATTAATAAAATCCCCACTCTGTTAAAACATCCAGTTAAAGCTATACTATAGGATTATGATTTGGCCCTTTATTGCTCTCGTAAATTAATAGAATAGCGCTAAATCAACACATGACTCCTTGCTCATGGATTCGCAATCTCGAGAACAACATGTGTACTGATCTAATCGAGAAAAGTTGAAACTCTACCCCCACTGCATTTAAATGACGAAGCATTAACCTACAAAGCATTAAATAAATTTTTAGGCATAAAATGTGACAGAAAATATAAAAAATATGAAATTCTTCTGCCTAGAATCACTCATATACTTACATATTGAAAACTCTATCAAACACCTCATGGGATGGAGAACGCTCTACCATGCTAATGCTGCAAAAGTGAATTATGGCTGTCAAGCATACGGTTCAGCATCTCAAAGAACTTTTTTGATGTTAAAACATGTTATAACATCAACGCATTTGAATAGCAACCGGCTTTTTTCGTCCGTGTCCTGCCCTAAGCATATGCAATAAAGCTGGAGAGATGCATCTAGAATTCCATTGTAAACTTTTGGCATTGAATTTTTTTCTTCCAGTGAAAGCTTATATTTCCCATACATTATGTGATGAATTAAAAGGTATCCATCCATGTAATAGAAGTAAAAGGAAATCCTATTTTATTTGAATACAAGATCTCGTGATGGAAACAAATCTTAATATGAAGAGATATGAATAATTTATGAAGACACTGTATCAGCGAAAGCCACTAAGATTCTTCCTGATCTTCACCTCTGGTTTTTATTAACAAACTTTATCGAAAAGGAAACCTATCCAATTTTATACGGAATGGAATTGTACATAAAGTTATAGGAGTTTAATAAATCGATGGATTCAAAGGAAAAGATGAGCGGGACAGGAGCAGAATTTGTATATGCAAATTGGAAATACAAATTTCCTTTACATTTTGAATTTTTGTGCAGAACTGCTATCAAACCATAAAGCTCTAAATAGTTCCACATGAGAGCACGATCCAAGTTTGTTTGAACTCATTAGCGACGTTTCCATCTCTTAAAAATTCCTATTCCTAACTACCCTTAGCCATAGGTATTTTTGCAGCCCTTCGTACGCTTTAAAACATATTCACGATATCATTTCAAGTGGCCACCATTGGGGATAAGCGGGAACGATACAGCTGATATTGTTGCAAAGCAAGCTATAACAGATGAAATCAAATGAATATCAAAATTGTAATGGCTAAATGTATCAAAATTAATATCGATATTAAATGCTCAATCAAACAGAAAATACATAATCTCTTGGCTTCCCATAAGGTATAATAAACTTTGATAAATCAAGTTCACTACTTCCATCCGGAAAACATCTAAAGGAAATAGAAGAAGAAATAGAAGTCATCATAACTTTGACCAGGAAATCGACTTATCTGACTCACCCCTCCTACCTTATGGCGAGATATGGCCCCTTCCTTCAATTTCTGCAACTTGTAGTTATAGTCAATCATATTTCAATAGACTGCATATCATAAGCAATATTAGATTTCATTAAACCCCCACTCATACTCATGTCATATTAACAATATGCTGTTAAATCATAAATCATTTTATTTGAAGCTTAAATATCAAATATGGTTTTAAGGAACATTTACTATGGGAGATAGATGCAGATATGTTATGTGTAACGTCAATTAAGATTTTACATTCCTGGTTCGAAAACTTTTATAATACACTTTCACGTTCAACTAATTGATGATACAATCCATCCACGCTCATTGGTGTTACTTTATTGCATAAGTGCGACGCCCGACTTATGTCAGTTTATAAGTTTTTTAAAGAGAGGAACTTTTAAACCCTAATCAATTCACCGTGACACTATAGGCCCAGACGAAGAAAAATAAAAGCACCTATGTCAGTTTTATTGGTTTCAATCGAGTGAAAGATAAGAATAAATCTCCAAACCTACCATTAGCTTGGCATTCGTTCAGAGTAATGTATATTTCTTTTGTTTGTAGTAGGCATTATTCCACCTTAAGCAATTTTCCGTTTTTGTTTATTAAAAAAAGTCTGTTATGTAAGGGCTTCGTAAACTAAGTTGATTTTCTACATACTTGGAGTGATTTGTAGATCTCACCTCACAATCCAGTCTCCACTTGTACGTTGAAAAAGCCTATGTAAACAGGAATCTAAATGTAAGCCATTTAGTGGTTCAGTTACGCAAATTAAAAAAATACAGCATTAGAAGTGGAGTTTTAGTGGAGACTGAATTTCAATATAAAATACAAATAGCTCACTTAATATACGAAAGTTGATTTTGGAACAAGATATAACATTTTCGATAACATATAACGGAGTTTTTTTTCGAAATTACGACCCCACTAAAATTTCCTGGTCCACAAGTCATTAACGATTATAATCTTCAGAGATTCATGAAACCATTATTTGTAATAGACACTAGTTCACCGTAAGCAAACCTCATTTTTTTTTTATTAATTTAACATTCTGAATACACATAAAAAAAGTCCGCCATGTAAGGGTTTTATAAACTAAACAGATTTCCTACTAGCTGGAATGATATGCAGATCTCATCTCGATATCCATTCTCCTATGTAAACAGGAATCGAAACAGAAGACAAGAAAGTCATCATGGCACGACTATGAAATGGTCGTAACTGACTAACTCAATCCAACCTCATGCCTAGAGGTGCCCGCACCCCTCCCTACAATTTTTGAAACTTGTAGAACCCTAGTTACAGGCATATTTTAATACTGCCTACCATATCTGCAACATAGAGCGCAGAATAACCACTCCAAACACATAAATGAAGTTCTGAGTGTTGATCCAAGCCTTATTGATACATAATTTCATTTTGTTCATGATGCCCACTTCATTAAAAAAAAACATAGCTTTAAACATTTTATCTTCCCCAATAAGTATGATTCACTAATATTCAAAGGGGAGGGAGGAAATACGGGGTTGTTCGCGAATAATGGCAAACCATTCATTATTATCTAAGCCTGGGATATGGGCGGTGTATATTGTGTACATGTACATGCCTCCAAACAAAGGTAATAGAAGCACGCAACAAACAATGATCATGTGATGTTCCACCTCTCTGATCAGACCAGCGTGTCTACTAATTATTTCAGTCCCTTCCATCCTCCATCACTATTGAAATTCTAGTGAGATGAGAAATGTATGAATGCAATAGTAACTGGGATGTAAATAATTCTATATCAATGTATCCTAAATCAGCCATGAGCTTGGTTGAATGGTCTCCTGAGGTATAGTGGTGCTCACACAGGATAAATGATATAAAACAAGGAGAATCAGATAACAAAAATATACCCCACGACAACAATTTAGTGTTTTGTACCCCCGGTAAAAAAATATAGTGTTGAATGTAGCCTTGTTCAAGCTAAAACAAAGACTGTGTGTCGCAAGCAACAGAACTCAAATAAAGAAGAATTAGTTTATACAGGAAAGTAAAAACCGAAAAAAAATGTTTATAGGATAGGTCTATTACCAAGTGAACCCAAGGAAGTTGGTAATCACATTTAACACCACATGCGTAGGCACGTATGGATTTTCCGTAAAATCGGATTTTTCACGTTACCAATCTTGATCTTTATTTTTATGAAAAAAGCTTAAATATCGAATGTGGTAACGATCAAACGGAAATTGCTACCGATAGCATGTATATATATATGTATATATATATATATATATATATATATATATATATATATATATATGCCCGTTAACAAAAATATATATGTCCTTTTATTTCCGTTGTCATTAAAGGCCTTTCAGATCTTTAGCCGATTCCGAGCGATACTCGAAGGATTCGCGATCAGTGATTTGACTGAGTGAGTGATCTAGACGACTCACACAGCGCCCGTTAACCAAGGAGGAACTGGAAGGAGTTCTTTCCAGAAGATTGACGGGCCCCTAAAGCTCTCTGGTACTGGAATCGTGAACTAATGTTTTCCCTTGGCGGGAATGGAAACTGCATCTATTTTTGTCTTCAGATTACTGCTAGTAGTGGTAGATTTAACCACACTTTAACCCCACGGCCACCGGTGCCCCTCCTCCCCCGCAAACACTCTCTCTCACACACACACACATATTTATATATATATATAAAATAAATGTTTATTATATTTTATGGAATTTGGCATTGACTAACTTCCTTTTACTTAAAATTATATCAAAATGTCTTATATATCCGTGAATACTGGACAATAAACATTCATTATATATATATATTAGTTTTGAATGAGCCACATTTTGGTCATCTCCTCGGTACGACATGTCATTTGAAGATCTTTTTCGAATATCGCGTGAAGATTACAACTTCAATAGCTGAATTCTGCAAAAACATTAAATGAGAGTTTAGAAATAAAATCAAATAGAGCCAACAACGCGATTGCATAAATCTTTATGTTGAATATCGAGATAAACAATATAATTAATAAGAGTAATCAACCTTTTCTATATAATAATAAATAAGTAATGTATTCTAAATCACGAACAATTAAAATTGATATTGCAATTAGCTGTGAAACTATTTATTAATTTCGATGACTAGTAATACGAGACTTCTTTAGAAATGTTTACTTATTTTCAACGATGAAGCGCTCTTTTGAAATTAGTATTGAAAGTTTTCTTATTAATTTTATTCTAACTTTAGACGTACCAACCTTCTTTTCCTTATATACTTTGCTCGGTTTATTTTATTCTTTTTAAAGTCCACTGTTCCGTCAATAATTTGAAAAACAATCTTGAACGTTCTATTTCCGTCAAAGATGAATTCTGATTCCATTTTTCCAGTTTCGTCGTGACCAATATGATGAAATTGATTTATAGTTTTTAAATGGGTATTTCTACGTCTATTTGCCTGAAGCTGTATACAATATACCATTTTTTAGAGGAAACAACTCCTCCTAAATAAATATAAATAAGAACATACTATAAACGCAACATATTAGGGATAAATCTTGACATTTTCTGGGAGTAGCACCTCTTCAAGTCAAACTTCCTTTCTTAGGAATATCACTCTAATTCTGCAGATCACAAACTGTTTGATGTACTAATACGCCAAAAAACTTTCCTTCCTTTCCCCTTAAAACTCTTATATACGTCAGAAACCAATCATTGGCATATGGGATACCACAAAACTGAACCGACAGGGCAGAATATTCTCAATCCATTGCGGTGAGAAGTAGAAACCAATATCGGGTTCAATTCCCTCTGAAAACCAAATACATCCACTTTTCCATAATCAAAATATATTATTGACCACTGCTGGTTTCCTTTTAAACAAAGTAAGTTGGCTTCATACAATTTTTACTAAACAAACTTAAAAACGTTTTCTAGTTTTGTAGCAGATTGAGGTTGCACTCATTGCGGGTTCATTTTTCCATTATCCTACCAAGATAACAAAAACGAAGTCACACACACACACACATATATAATATATATATATATATATATATATATATATATATATATATATATATATATTTGTCTCCTTAACGCTCTATAATCCTAATTCTCCATTACCATGCCGATATTTAAACGTTTTAGGTAAAACTAAGATGAAGAAAAAAGATGAAGTTCCTTAGTGAAGAAAATTCGACCAGTGGGGAAGGGGGTAGGGTTAGAATCACATAAAACCAAACTCATTTCACATTTAATATTCCATAAACGATGTCTATTTTTTTTCTCTATCTTGAAGATTAACTGAGATATTTCCGTTTTTTAGATTTCCGTAAACCCCACTCCTACTCATATATTAAATATATCCTGATATATTTTATTATTTTTGGCCAAATCGCCAAGATGCGAGTGCTCCTGTATAAACAAATAAACAAATGATATATTTTAAAACACTTTATTAGAAGCATAAATATCTAATATGGTTTTCAAAGAAAATTTACTATGTGGGGTACATGCAAATATGATATATGTGATATCATCAATTACGATTTTACGTTCCTGGTTCGAAAAAGTTTGATGAATATCGTACTCGATATTTAACCGTAGTCTTTCAACATTAAAAGTCGCATTCATTAATGGGTAAAATCGGAGCACGAAGACGGGTTCAGGGTGAAAAATCTTTGTTACTATGAGTTGAATATAAAACATTTTACTGTTCGTACTCTACAATAGTTGTTCTATACATTTTTTCAGGAACGTGAATATTAAAATAGTTCCCAGTAAATACCCCAGTTCTACTCAGCGAATTTCTACTTTGAGTAAGTCCATTCACTGAACATCCTATTTCCAGCTTTCATTTTAATTCCTGTTTTACATAACCATCTTACTACTGTAGAAATAGAGAATAAATGGGGAAATGAGAATACCAAAGTGTCATTCCAACACATGGTAAATCTGCTTAGTTCAAGACGGACTTTATTTCTACAAGGATTAATATATGTATAAAAGCACACTTGTACACACACACACACACACACACACACACAGATATATATATATATATATATATATATATATATATACACTTATTAAGTTTAAATATATCATATATATAAAAGAAATAAAATATTTCAAAAATGATCTTTGCGATTTGTAGAATACACTGGGATTGTAAAGAATAGTCATTCATTTCGGGAAAATCCTCGACGCCCAGTGTGGTTTAGCATAGCCTGAAAATGTTTATAAATAATGGCATTCTTCTTATTCTGGACTAAACAATATTTATATATTCTTCAAATGTTATGGCAAGGGTCTCCAATAAAAAACATTTATTTCGGTGCAAACTTTATTGCAACTGTCCTACATGTTTCGTGGTTTATTTGCCACCTCTTTGATTGATAAAGAAAGAAATAATACTAAACGGAAAATAAAAGAGAACATTTACATAAAAGTCCGTCACGCAGGGGCTGCGTAAACTAAGCAGATTTCCCACGTGAAGTTATACAATAGAGAAATCTCCATACGAGAGCCGAACAGTTACGGCAAAGAGCCGAACTAGCTTTTGGCGGGAAATTCAAAAATCCGTTATCGGCCCCAGTTTAATAAAAATGCAAATATCTCGGTTAATATTCAAGATAGGGAATAAATGTATATAACAATATTTATAGTAAATTTAATTTGCAATATGATTGATTCGGTACAATTTTTCGATCCGACGTATAGTAACGGAGATATTTCGAATTTTCGAAAATCCTCCCCTCTAAACCCCCCCCTTCCACTGGTCTGATTTCAGCCGTTAACGAACGAAAAATTGCGACCGCTAGAGCGGTAACAGACAAATTATCGAGTTCAAGATTGATTTGTAAATAATCGATTTGTAGTCAGCTGACTTAACCTACCTCGGAAACCTCTCAATATCATCTACCTCCTCTGTGAGGACTGTCGCATCGTAATGTAAAGGGTAAACGACTACTTCAGAAATGTAAGTAGCAATTTATAATTAGATTTAATATAAATATATCATAGATGTAGGCACTTACTAATACAATATAGAGTAAAAGAATTATTAACCCTCCGTTAGTCGCGGCGTCCTGACAGGTTCATCTTTGAGGTGTTTTTCCAATAACTTCCGATTGAAGGGACCCAACGACTTCCGCCTCCAGCAATGCTTCTAGCTTCCCTTCCTCCTCAAAACAGTATAGGTTTGACCTTCGAAGTTTGTACACAGTGCGTTCCTTGTGCTAAAATCACCCCACAGGTGTACCGCGACCAAAATTGTAAGTTTTTCAATTTCTATTATTTCTATATTTAATCTATTTACCTTGGACATATTTATCATTTGACGTTTGTAGTGCCTTGATTGTTTTTGAATAGTAAAAATACCTACAAAATAGGGAATTCACCTCTGAGGTGAACGCGACAAACAATGCATTTTTAAAACATTTTTCAGAAAAAAATGAACCAAGAAATACGTATTTTTTGACTTGAGTAATCAAAACGACATTGCTAGACTCCACCACACATTACTGGGTCCTTCGAAGAAGACGATGACATACAGAACGGCACAGATTCGGAATTTGAGGATGGCTTGGAAGAACGGAGTATTGACTCAGAGACTGAACAAAGAACACGGAAAGTGATGGGGAGGATGAGCAGTCACACGAAAAATATGTTGCATTGAGAAGAGTGAACAGACCGTTATGAGTGGAGGAAAACCCCATTCCTTTGCGTAAAATAGGATAACAAAATTTATTGACACACCTTCCGGGGATGAAAGTAGGCTACTAATGAACTTGACTGGGGGATCTGTCTCTTTGATGAGTTGATTATTAGTAGTATTGTGCACTGGACAAACGAATTTATAAAAATCGTTGAGCCACAATTTTCTAGGCAGAGGGATGCCAAAGAGACGGACTTCACAGAAATAATAGCCTATATAGGCCTTCTTTACTTAGCTGGCACATGCAGAGGAGCGAGGATGAATTTAGAAGACTTTATGTAAAACATGTTGGGCAAGAAACTCACCTGAGTTGAACTTGAAACCACTAAAAGATTCGACGTGAAACGTTTTAATTTCCTTTTTTATCATAAATGTTTTCTTGTATTTGCTATTCCTGCAGTAATCAAATGAATAAGTAGTTCTCAACTATTCCTATTGCACTTTTATATATTTTTTTTCTAGTAGCTAAGTAAGTAGTACCTAAAGAATTCATTGTTCATAAATTGCTTCATGTTACCTGAAATGATTTAATATTTTTTATAGTTGTAATTCATGTGTTACTTCGCTAACTTCTAAAATAAAATAGGTTTACTATTTGTTCAGATAAGTATTTATATTTTTTTAACTCTATTTTTGCCCTAAGAAGCAGTTTTACCAACATATTTCTCCATCGTCACCTCATAGGTGACCCGCGCCTAGAGTCATTTGGAAATGACCCGCGCCTAACGGAGGGTCAAGGGATGAGTTAAATTAATGTTATTAATAGTTTTTTATTACTTTGATTTATGAATCATTCATTGGAAGTAATACATTGATAAAATATAAAATTAGTTTAATGCTCAATGTTCCTCCAAACTTTTCATCACGGCATTTAAGTTCATAATTCTCTTTCAATGAGGTTCTTTCTGTTAAGAGCAACTACACAAGAAAATATCTAGAGAGCATCCAGGCCAGTCTTCATTCCCAATCAACTTTGAAGCTGAAGGTGATTGGTGGGAATAACTGTTTATTCAATAAGAGTTTTTTTTTTTTTTTGTAGCCAATCATCAAAACGTGTTTGGAATAAAAAAAAGGAGAAGAATAACAGCAATTATAATTGTGGTTCGAGAATTGGCTACGGATATGAATATCAGGCCTCACTGGGGTTCATTAATCACAACCAACGCAATCAAAATTGGGCAGTAAGTAATATTCTTCGAACAATACGCTCGCAAAGCACTAGCAAAAATAATTACAGATACTCTCCATGCCTAATCTGAGTAAATATTCGAGGTTTTCTAGATGAGATCTTTAGAACAAAATTAAATAATCTACTTTAAATCTACTAGAAAACTGACTTCTCTGTTTTCTTATATAATTAATAAAATCTTAGGTTTGTTACGATTGACTAGAGCCTACTACATATTATATATATTACAAGGAATGGATGCCAAGCTAATGCTGGTTTTGTAGATTTATTCTTATTTTTCACTCGATTGACCCCATAAAACTGACACAGGTGTTTTATTTTTCTTCGCCTGGGCCTACAGTGTCACTGTGAATTGATTAGGGTTTAAAACTACCTCCCTACAAAATACAAATAAAAATGTACACGCAGGGACTGCAGTGACTAACCAGATTTCCTACGTTCGTCACTTTTTTCCATTTATCCCAAAACTTAAATATTCAATAAGAACAATATTTGGCATATACGCTTCAAATAAAGAGCTTCATAATATAACTGCTTATTTTTAATATGAAATGAGTAGGAGTTTACTCAAGACCGAAAACTAAAATGCAAATATCTTGGTTAATAATCATGATATTGATACATGGTATATAACAATATATATAAAATTTGGAATAAGATTGATTCTATACAATTTTTCGATCCGACGCACAACAACGGAAATTTTTCCAAATTCTCCCCCTCTAACCCCCCCCCCTCTTCCCACTTGTCCGATTTTAGCCGTTAACGAAATTGATCTCCTTTTTTACATAAAACATTTAAATATCGAGTTTGGTAACAACCAGACAAAAAATTGTGACCACTAGAGCGCTAACAGACAAATTCTTTATCTCCTGGATAGGATCTATAGACAGTCAAAGCATTTTTTCGGAATACCCATCATGAGTACAACCTCAATAGCTGATTTCGCCTAAGGAAATCTGCTAAAAAAAATATAAAAATATAAGCTCAAGACAAATAATCGGGCGTCTTAATTATGCAATACAGCACCACCAAAGAGTGTTGATTCGCTTCTATTATCGATTTGTTGAACAATACGTGTATAACCGAATATCCAATTCTATTATTACAAAAATACGTTGGGTTTATGAAGACAGTTATGATATAAATGTCTTTAATGAGTATTTTGGAACACATGTGTTAAAATTATAAATATATATATATATATATATATATATATAATTATAAGACGATAAACTTGTATCAGCCTTTTATTATTAATAACAAAAAGTATTCCAATCACCTAAAACAAATCATTCTAATATAGGAGCGATAGCAAGACTGAAAAATGTCGGTCATTTTTAGACTTGTTAGAACCCAGGTGTTTATTTCTAATTGTTGTTGATATACACTAATGAGCATTTAATAACTATTTTATAAGTACACACACACGCACACACAAACACGCGCGCGCTCGCATGCACGCACACCCATTTTAAACTTTTATTCTTCGTCATTTATAAACAAATTATTACAATCCTTACAGTGGCGAGAGTTACGTCTAGGGAACATAAGTATTATGCATTAAATATATATATATATATATATATATATATATATATATATATATATATTTGTCTGTTACTGCTCTAGCGGTCGCTATTTTTGTTTGATAGCTCAAGTTCATTCAAGTTCATTAGCGGCTGAAATCGGTCTAGGGGAGGGGATATGAATTTCGAAAATGCGAAATATCTTCGTTATTATACGTCACATCGGAAAATGTTACAGAAGCAATCTCATTACAAATGTAATGTTATATAAATGTTTTTATATACATATTTTCTCTAACATGACTATTAGCCGAGATATTTGCATTATTTTAGTTTTCAGCCTTCAGTAAACCCCTACTGCTACTCATGGTATATTAACAATAAGCGGTTACATCTTGTACCATATTATTCTATGTTTAAATATAGTTTTCAAAGAACTTAGAATGTGTGGGATACATGCAAATACGTTGTGTGATGACGCTATCATTATGGATTTTATGTTCTTAAGTCGTAAATATTTATTTTATCTATACCATACTCAATAGTGTTAGCGGTTTCAGTCAACACTAAATACCAGATTTGTTATTGGTTGAAATCGGACCTGGAATAGAAGGGGTTCAAGGGGGTTGGGTTAGAAAATTCGAAATATCTCGGTTATTATGAGTCGCTTCGTGTAATGCTATAGAGCCATTCTCGTTAAACTATTAATGTTCAACAGTAGTTGTTCTATGTATTCTTTCGTAACTTAAGTATTAAGCGAGTACTTTCTTGTTTTCAGCCTTCCGTGCTCACCCCTCCCCCATCCCACGTACTCAATGGTATTTGTTTTTTACATTGGAATAGAGAATATGTGGTGAGCTGAGATGAAAAGTATATTATACCAGCAGGTGGTAAATCTGCTTCGTTTACGCAGGCCTTGCATGACGGACTTTTTACATTCACTCCATGCCATTTTCCCAGTAGCTGTAGACTGTTATTCTGTTTATTTAAATTATGTTTAGAAATTCTGTAGGGTGTTTTCTCGGATTCGATTTGATGACAGATGGCTCTTCTATGACATCTGGACCCCCATGTTCGGCAGCAAGTTTAGTATAATGTAAGCGTGAATGCCTTTTTAAAAAGAACTTTTATTGACAGTAACAATTAACAGAATTAAAATGAGCAGAATAACAGTCTACAGCTACTAGAGAAATGACCTGGAGTGAAAAAAGTGAAGGCATCATAAATGAAGTATGTGCTGATGGTGGTGTTTTTATTTTATATCACTCATCTAACTAAATTTCAAAGAAACTCCTCGCTAATGTCTGGTCGTCTTTCATCACCAGATTATTGTGGCTCTATAAATGTAGGTTCGAGGAAATATTTCATAACCAAGAGTAATATGTTGATTAGACCACTAATTATTTTTGCGTAGTCTACATATTAGTAAAATAATAAATTTCAATATCTCACCAGTAATTAGCCTGAAAACTCATGAAACCAATTCTATTGAATCATGTAAAGGGTACAAAAGTGGCCTCTTTTCTTCTTGGAAAGGTCTTTGTTCTTCAATTCAGAATGGAAATGAGGATCATCACTAACTTCGGAGAATCAAACTATTTAAAGCCTATGTATGAGACATGCTGAATTATTTGAATATTTGCCTATTACTCATTCAAATATCGGATCGTAGTGTAATATAATGATAACATCCCCCTTCTTTCCTCGTTAAATATGGCTACGCCTTGATGTATTCATATCTTGAAATGGCTGTTATAACATTTCGGTTCACACGTTTTTTTTTATAAAATTTAAAGTCCGTCACGCAGGTGCTGCTTAAACTAAGCAGATTTCCCATGAGTGCCACGTATTTGTATTTATCTGAAGAACTAAAAGTATATTTGGTATTTATGCTTCAAATAATGTGCTTCATAATATAACTGCTTATTATTAATATTAAGTTAGTAATAGTGGGGGTTTACTGATGGCTGAAAACTAAAAAATGCAATGATTATTTCTGTTAATAATCAAGATAATGAAAAAATGCACATAACAACATTTATAGAACATTACATTTGCAATAAGATTGGTTCTATACAATGTTTCGATCCAATGGAGATGTTAAGAAATTTAGAAATTTCCACCCTCTAACACCCCCCCTTCAACTGATTGGATTTCAGCCATCTGTAGTTGATCTTTCTTTTTACATAAAACGAGTAACTATCAAGTTCGGAAGTGATCAAACAAAACTTGCGACCGCCTGAGCGATAACAGACAAATAAATAAATAAATATATATGTATATCTATATATATATAAAATTGTAACCTCTGTCTGTACATTGTTTTTTTTCGCGAAATTTCACGATAACTTTTCGTTTCACATGTCATAGACACCATAACTGCATTTGGTTTCTTTCGTGTATGTTTGTTTGTTTGTTTGTTACCTTTTCACGCATAAACGGCTGAACCGAATTTTATGAAACTTGGTATGTATATTACTACTAACCCAACTTAGACTTTAGGCTATATTAAAATTCTCTGAGATGAACAGGAGTGGGGGTTATAAGGAACGCCTGAAATTAAAAATTGCGATATTTCGTTTCCTATTGGTTTTTTGGCGATTACGCACATAACAAAAGTTGTTTATTTTGTTATTTACAGTAACTTTTGTTATATACACTTTCGTCGTATTACGAAATTTAAATGAGTTATACGCTTATAACTATAGCGGGAGTCAACAATATTATTTTGCACAAAAGACTCAACCGAACTAAATGAAACTCGGTATGTGAATTAGCACTAACGCCTACATTAGAACAAGCCATGCCAACATTTATAGGGACGGGCAGGAGTGGGGGTTGTAAGGGAGGTCTGAATTTAAAAATGGCTATATTTCGTTTTCTATTCGTTTTTCGGAAAATATGAACATAACAAAAGTTGTTTATTTTGTTATTTAGAGTAACTTTTGTGATATTCATTTTTGTCTTTTAACAAAGTATAAACGAAATATACACTATAAACTAAAGCGGGAGTCGAACTATTTTATTGGGTGCTAACGATTGAACCGAACTTAACAAAACTCGGTATGTCAATTAGCATTAATTCTTTCATGATTATAAGCTATATTAACATTTTTAGGTTATAACGGGAGTGGCGGTTATAAAGGAGGCCTGAAATAAAAATTCGCGATATTTCATTGTCTATCTGTTTTTCGACAAACATGCACATAACAAAAGTTGTTTACTTTGTTATTTAGATTTACTTTTGTTTTATACATTTAACCAGGAACAATGTGTGGAGCACGTAATTTGCCTATAAATATTGATATGCTCAACAATTTATTCTAATTTAATTTATGAGGTACCTCATCTGGAAAAATTAATTCAAATCTACGTTAATATTTAGTCCTTAAACACTGAAATCTATGCATAATGCACAGGAGACGGGAAATATGACAATATGGAGGACAGTGAAGACTTACATAAAAAATTAATTTTATTAATAACAAAGGCTAACAACGGGTATAAACCCTGAACACTGAGACGGGTAAATAGTGTGCAAAGTAAAGCCTTGCCAAAAAAATACCATCTCCATCCAGCCTCAAATGAATTCCCGGGCGTAGCCGGGTATCTAAGCTAGTATATATATATATATATATATATATATATATATATATATATACGTGGTACGTTCGGAAAGTAAGTTCCGTTTCCATTATTCTTTGCGGTAGCGCTGCGACCGCAGCTCTATGCATATGCGGCAGTTACTCTGTGTCAACCAGAAGGAAATGACGCTATTTTAAAATCGTTGTTGTCCTCGTGCACTTCGTAGCGCTTGTTTGTAATGGCTGCGTTAATGGAGAATCCCGCCGATTGTGAAATTCGATCGATGATTCGTCTTTTTAATGCAAAAAACGTTAAAGCAATTGATATTTGGCGACAAATCTGTGAGGTTTATGGAAAAAATGTGATGAGTGATTCAATGGCGAGAAGATCGGTCGGACAATTCAAAGAAGGACGAGATACAGTCCATGATGAGGAACAACCCTGATCTGTAGTGAACGATGAACTGATTCATGCAGTTGATGAGAAGATTAAAGAAATCCCTAAGGTTTAAGATTAGTGCTCTTGCATGTGAATTTCCAGTTTCACGAACAGTAATTTATGAGATCGTAACTGAAAAACTGGATTTTCGTAAACTTTGCGCGCTTTGGGTGTCTAAAATCCTTTCTGAACGGCACAGAAACCGCCGAATGGGCAGTGCACTTGATTTCTTGACTCGTTATGACGAGGATGGCGAAATATTTTTATCGCAGATATTCACGGGAGACGAAACATGGGTTGCTTATGACACCCCAGAAACCAGAAGTCAATCAATGGATTGGAGGCACACTACGTCTCCGGCAAAAGTCATACCAAAGCAAATCTTGACGCCTCGAATGGCCATGTGAACAGTTTTCTGGGACAGAAAAGGCATTTTGCTCATTGATTATTTGCCGCGAGGCCAAACAATCAATAAAGATGTTTATTGCAAGACGCGCAGGAAACTGCGCAGCACAATACAGAATAAGCACCGAGGAATGCTCACGATAGAAGTGGTTTTCATTCACGACAATGCCCGCAAATGTGACGAAGACACTTCTTCATGGCTTTGGCTGGAGCGTTTTAGCAGATTTCCTTTAAGGGAAATCAGCTATTGAGGTCGTACTCATGACGCGATTTTCGAAAAATTTCTTCAAATGTCCATCGATTCTACCCAGGAGATGACGAAAATGAGGTCCGTTCAAAACTATATATATATATATATATATATATATATATATATATATATATATATATATATATATATATATTTGTCTGTTAACACTCTAGCGGTCGCAATTTTTGTTTAATCGTCACCAAACTCGGTATTTAATCGTTTTATGTAAAAAGGAAGATCAAGTTCGTTAACAGCTGAAATCGGAACAGTGGGAGGGGGGGTTTAGTGGGGGCAATTTTCAAAAATTCGAAATATCTCCGTTATTATGCATCGTATCGAAATATTGTATATAAACAATCTTATTGCAAAGTAAATTTACTATAAATATTGTCATATGCATTTATTCTCTATCTTGCATATTAACCGAGATATTTGCATTTGTAATCTGCGTGTGGTCACCAGTAGGCTATGTTCGGACTTTCCACCGAGAGCTCTGGTGGCCGTTTCCATAACTATTCGTCCCTCGTAAATAGGTTTAGAGGTTAGGTTAACTGTTTTTTGGGGCTAGAAACTACTGGGTTATTACGCCCTAAATAATGTTTTAGGTTTAGAGGTTTCTTACTACTACAGTTGTTACTCGACAGATTTCTCTATTGTAAAACTTCACGTGGGAAATCTGCTTAGTTTACGCAGCCCCTGCGTGACGGACTTTTTTACCATCCTCCGTACAGCCCCGACCTCGCTCTGAGCCATTTTTACTTGTTTCTGGATCTGAAGTCTTTTCTTGGCGGTCAACCGTTAAACAGCGATGAAGAGCTGAAGGAACGTGTTACCTTCTGGATGACTACACAGGCGGCAACATTCTAGGAGGTGGGACAAATGCCTGGAACATCACAGGAGATATGTCGAAAAACACTAAGAGTTGTATATTTTTTTGAAATAAATTTCTTTGTTGTATCTGTACTCGTTATTTTTTTTATTTCAAAACGGAACTTACTTTCCGAACGTACCACGTATATATATATATATATATATATATATATATATATAAAATTTCGAAAGGACCTCATTTTTGTCTACTAGGCAGGATCAATAGACATTTAAAAACATTTTTCTGAAAATCGCGTCACGAGTACAACCTCAATAGCTGATTTCCATTAAGAAAAATCTGCTAAAACCTGTGTAATAATATTCTATGAATATATTTTTGTTGTCATTTTTACATTTGAGATGGCTTTTTAGACTTAAGCTTAAAATATTTTTTAATTTAACTTTCAAATAAGGCAATTTAAAATTCTCCAAAAGTGAATTTATAAGATCTTAGCATTCATCCGCCGGCATTTTATATCCCGTTTTTTTTTCTCTTTTTATGCAATTTATTTATGAACGGACTGATTTTGTGTAACACAATACCTGAATAACACGGAGCACTGCAGAGTGCTAAGAAGGAGGAACTGGCATTAATAACCAGTGGATAAGATATCTTAGCAACAAGACATGTGATACTGGGAGCCTAAAATTTGAGGATCCTATATGAATGCCGTGATTGATGGTCTAAGGTAATAAAAGTTCTACTTGCTCCTTTCAATACAACACAAAATCAATCCTATTATTGGGGTTTGAAGGTAATAATATCCCCCAAAATCTGTATGTATTAGTATTTTCAAAATAAAATGTCATTTCAAAATTACACATTATTGATAAATGAGCTGACGTCCAGTACAAATAAAACTTAATCCTCTATATTTTCAATGCTCTAAATATTTTTTTCTAGTTGAATGTCAATGTATAACGATCGAATTAAATGCATTTAAATAATTAACTACCGTCCTCCCACCTAGTAAGGAACCAGTTTGCAAGCTCAGATGTTGTCTAAATTAAACATTAAGCAAAGAGGTTTGAACTGACACCATATATATATATATATATATATATATGGTGTCACTTCAAACCTATATATATGTGTGTGTGTGTGTGTATACATCATTTTGAACGGACTATATTTTCGCCATCTTATAGATAGGATTGATGAGTCATTGAAGAAACTTTTCGAAAATCGCGTCTTTAAGGGAAATGTGCCGAAACAAAGAAAAACAACAGCTGTACATTTCCAATGTATGTCTGACTTTTTTGAGGCATATTTTCTTTTCCCATCACATCTCGCAAACGCCTCGCTGTCCTATGGAAATGGTGGAAGTCATTGTCATCAGCTGATTTATCAGTTAATTAGGAAATCGACTTAAACTTAATTTAGTAATAGTAGTAATTTAATGAGCCTATGTTTTTATATTCCAACAAAAATATTTAATAGAAAATGCTTTATATTGTTGTCAGGTGTAAATTAAAGTACATTTTCACACCCTTAAAGTAAAAAGCAAATAAGGAAAGTGTTTTATTTATTTTTACCCTCAGATGAAACTTATAAGGGTCAACCATTATTATCAAGTTAGATTTAATGACTGGGAAAAATAAGTGGAAAATATATTAAAGAAATGAAAATAATCACTTTTAATAAAGGTATATTTAATGTAATGTGTAGGTTAAGAAATATAACGAACAATTAACTAATTGTGTCTTACCGCTACAGTACGGAGAAACTCATTACTAGAGGACTAAGTCTTCAAAGAACGCCTTGTCATTCTCCTAAGCCGGAGGCTGGTTGCCACAAGGTTCGCTTTGATGTCACAAAATCGTTATCACCCACTCCACGATAGAAGGCTCATGTGTCCCAAAGCTCAACTTTAATTGTAAATTAAACTGTATATTTTACAATAATTAACAATGTATGGAGAAATATATCTGAGATTCCCATCTATCCTGTCTGAAAGAACCTAATGAAAGTAAAGCCTTTACGCTCCGAAATAGATATGTAAGCGTTTAATATAAAAGTAAATATCAAGTTTGTTAATGATCACAAATTGAACAATCTCCGCCTTGTAGGAGGAGAGGAAAAATGAAATACTTTGAAATATTTCCAAATTAATTGAATCGAAATATGTTACATAAGCTATTTTATTCCAAATTTTCTTTTCTTCAATTGTTCTTCTATGCATGTTTTTCTTTGTCACGATTATTAATCAATATTATAGATCTTTGTATTTTATTAAGTTTTCAACCTCATTAAACTCTGTTACTCATACTCATTTTACATCATTCATCATGCTCACGAGTACCTCGCCGATACAAACGCTTTCTTGTAAAACTAAAGAGTTCCTTAATGGCTGAAATCGGACTAGAGAGAGGAGGGAACTTCGAAAATTCGGAATATCTTCGTCATTGTACGTCGAAAATATGTCGAGTATCAGTCTTATTGCAAATCTAATTTAATATAAATGTTCTTCTATACATTATTCCTCTCTCTTGAATATTAACTGGGATATATCCTACATCAAATAATGAGTTAATACAGTCAGTATAAATGATTGCCATAGCTATCGGTGGAAACCGCCGCACAGTGGTCCAAAAGCCACAATAAGCGGCAAAAACCTATTAACTTTGAAATTACTTTAAAAAATGCTTTGTAATATTTATAATTTTTGTTGACGTTGTTGAAAATGTTGTTTTGTAATAGAATTAAAAGAAGAACTAAACATGAATACATTTCATAACCCCTACTCGTTAAGGATAATGTAAAAATTTTCAGATATCGCTAAAATTATAACGAAATTGATTAATTATAATCAATTCAAGTAAAATTTACATAAAACTTTATTTCGAATGAAAAAATAAAAACATTCTTCCTTCAATATGAACATTTTATTTACATTTTCTTATTCAATTATTTTATTTATTGAAATGCATAATTCATTAAATAAATAAATCAATAAATTATTTAATTTAAATTTGAATAAACATAATAAAAGAGATATATCATACATATTCAAATCAATTTACATAGTAGCATATCCTGCCCAAAGAGTTATAACATATATGCAACAAAAATGAATGAATAAAAAAAACAGAGCGCCTAATGCCCGGTATTTATTGTTGGTAAATTTTCTTTAAACCTCAATTTCTCACCAAAGTGGGCGAAGGTGAATGAGATATTTATAAAATAGTTACGCATAGACTTAATCTTGAAGGAAATATAAGCTAGAGCTTGGAGCTTTGTGGAGCTTTTTTTGAAACCTTATACGAAGAAAGAAATTTATGAATTTATCTCTATTTTGTTAGAACTCGTTTTAAGGGCTTATACGTAATGGATTAGAAACAAATTAGAAACCGACAAAAAACTTGAAACATACAGTATTAACGTTGCCAGAATGAAATTTGTCAATAGACAGTCTTAAGGGTCAGAATTTATCTTTTAAATTTGGCTTAGAAGTTAGATTATTTTGTGAAAAACATGAATGTCGATTTAAATGTTATTCTATTGGCAATTGAAATTATATTAATTAAAAAGGCCACCCAAACACAAAGGTACAACCACTAAACTATAAAGAAATCAAATTCTCAAAACGAAATTTCAACTTTTGCTGAAATAGGTTTTTGCCGGCTTCGCACCACTGTACGCCGTCCCTGGCTGATGGTCGAGTACAGCTGGCATTGTGCATTCGATGCGAAGACACCATTTTCAGGCCCGTCAAAAGTAGTACTAAGTTAGTTGCCTGTTAATAAGTAGGTTTTACTGACTAACGGGCAACTATCTCAGTATAACTTTGGACGTGCTTGAAGATAGTGCTATTACAACGAAAGCACAATTCCAGCTGTACTCGATGATCGGCCAGTGACGACGGTTTTCACCGATAGGATTGAGATATTTGCATTTTATAGTTTTCAGCCTCCAGTTTTTACTCATACTCAAATCATATTACAAATGAATGGTTACATCAAAGACCGCTTTATTCGAAGCTTAAATACAAATGTAGGAAATAAAACTGATGATGTTATAAAATGTAAAAAATTTAAATTAGGCCACCATTGTACTAATAACCAGGCAGAAATTATTGCCGTCTTACAAGCTCTAAAATATGTAAATGAAATGAACTTGCCACCAAACACTTACATTCTACTACACACAGACAGTCAAATGCTTTTACACAAACTAGACAACATGAAAAACCACGACGAACATATAGAACAAATACGCCATAATATAACACAATTAAAAAACAGACTGACTTTCATTCACTTCAAATGGGTCAAGGCACACGCAGGAATTATGGGCAATGAAATAGTCGATATCCACGCCAAAAGTGCCTCTAAAAGTAGTGAAGAGGTAATTTACAATAAAATTACTCCGACTGTGTTAAAAAAGTATGAATTTGTGGCAACAGAGATGGAATCATTCAGATAAAGGATCACATCTAAAATTATATATACCAGTTTTAAAAACCAATATCCCACTATCCCAACATACATTTTATCTCACAAAAATACTAACAGGACACGGTAATACAAACTCTTACTTATACAGATTCAAACTTACTGACTCAAATACTTGTAAATGCGACAGTTACACTGAACAGACATTCAGCCACCTTATTTATGAATGTAGACTGACTCAAAACATACGAAGACAGTTAAAGACTTTTATTCCCGGATGGCCTATCAGTCCTGATATTTTATTTTCAAAACACATACATTTATTAAAAGAAATAGCCTACAATATCCTTAAGCTGAGAGAGGAAAAAATAATATAAAATTAATATTATGTAATTTTTATTGGTTATTTAATTGTACTATTTAATATTTTTTGTTTATTTTATCAAGTTTAATTTTTATAATCTTATTTACATTTAATATGTATATATATTATTATATAAAAAATGTTAAAATTTGACAAAATGCACATATAATGCAAATATGCAGGGATGTGCAGAAAATAAAATCCCTCCACATAGGGTTACTATGTAGAGGAAATAAATAAAAAAAAATAAAAAATACAAAGTATTCATTAAACATTTACCGTGTGACGCCATAGTTTTTGATTTTACATTCTAAAATACATGAGCTTATTTCATCAACACCAAACTCGATATTGAACTATTAGAAGAGAGTGATTAGGGGGGTTCTGCAAACGGATCAAAAAATTTCCTATAATTAATCACTTTGAAATTTCAACTTTCATCAACTATAGTTACACCCATAGGGAAATCAGCTATTGAGGTCGTACTCATGGCAAGATTTTCGAAAAAATTCTTCAATTGTCCATCGATCCTACCCAGCAGATGACGAAAATGAGGTTCGTGCAAAATTAAATATATATATATATATATATATGTGCGAGTGTGTGTGTTAACGCTTCAGTGGTCGCAATTTTTGTTTCATCGTTATCAATCTCGATTTCAAATTGCTTTATGTTAAAATAATGATCAAGTTCGTTAATGGCTGAATCGGACCAGTGTGAGAAGGGGTTTAGAGGGGGATTTTCGAAAATTCGAAATATCTCCGTTACACTACGTTGGATCGAAAAATTGTATAGAGCATATCTTACTGCAAATGAAATGTACTATAAATATTGTTATATACATTTATTCTCTATCTTGAGTATGAATCGAAAAATTTGCATTTTTCAACTTTCAGCCCTCAGCAACCCCACTTTTATTCTTGTTATAAAAACAATACTCTGTTGTATAATAAACCACATTATTCGAAGCTTAATACCAAATATGGTTACCAAAAGACCTTTATTGTACTTGATACATGCAAATATTTTCAGGTGACCCCCCCCCCCTCTTATGTTCTTGGACTACTAAAATTTGATAGATTGAGGTAAAAATTATTCTGGTTCATTATAAATAACAGTACTAGATATAGTAAATACTTTTCAATCAAATTAATATGTTATAGTCAGATATATTTCAGTATTTCTTTTTCTTTCCTGAGAAGAATATTTCTATCTAGCTGTTCAGCCCTGAGCGGTTGCCAGACATGTTTGTTAACATTTCAGACGCTATCCATTGGGAGGTTATTAAAATTGACTGAAAGAATTCTCATAACCGTATATATTAATTCACGTAATATTCACGGTGGTGTTAAGTGTTACAAGTATATAGATTTATCTATTGTAAAACTTCACTTGGGAATGATTTTTTTTTTAGGTTTCAGCCTTTTGAAAACCCCACTTCTTCACTTTAAGCCAATAAACATTTCATATTCAATAAGCTCAAAATGTTAGCTCCAGCATATATAGGCTTTTTACTACGGGAGAAATAGGGACAAGATGGTGAGGAGAGAATATCAGCATTTTAAATTGCATCACTTGGGGAATCTGCTAAGCTTAGGCAAACTGCCTGACGAACTTTAAAATTGCCGTTTGTATTGATATTTATGTATTTGATATTTAGATTCTAGCCGTAGGAATGGTTTGAAGAACAAACAAATTGACTTGAAAACGAGTTTTACAGAATAACAATTCGATTGGATCCTGTAAAGTATCAAACACTAATTTAAATCCAATATTCACTGAACTAGCAATAAATTTCTGAAGCCATTGTATTCATTTAATTGAACAAAATCACAAAAAGTTGGAAGATGGGGAAGGAAATTAACATTCCCAAAAAGGCAATTATAGAGGAAGGCAAACTCTTTAAAAAGGGCTTAATGCAAAATGACTTATGAATATTAACAGAGTTATTTGTATATTTCAATATTCGGACTTTAGTTATACAAATTTCTACTCACGCGATTTTTAGCAGATTTCCCTTAAGGGAAATCATCTATTGAGATCGTACTCATGACGCGATTTTCGAAAATTCTTCAAATGTCCATCGATCCAACCCAGGAGATGACGAAAATTAGGTCCATTCAAAATTATATATATATATATATATATATATATATATATATATATATATATATATATATATATATATATAGATTGATAGATAGATAGATTTGCCTGTTATCGCTCTAGCTTAACTTTCGATTAATAGTTACCAAACTCGATATTTAAACGTTTTATGTAAAAATAAAGATCAAGTTCGTTAATGGCTGAAATCGGACCAGTGGGATGGGGGGAGGGGTAAGTATGACAATATGGAGGACAGTGAAGTCTTACATACAAAATTTATTGTTAAAAATTAATTTTTATTAACAAATCCACAGCAACGACGGGCATAAACCCTACACACTGTAAATATCAAAATATTGCGCAAAGTAAAGCCTTGCCAAAAAAATACCATCTCCATTCAGCCTCAAATAGATAGATTTAGAGGTAACGATACGTCGGATCAAAACATTGTACAGAACCAATCTTATTGCATTTTGAATGATCTATAATTGTTATTTTAAACATATTTTCTGTATAATGAATAATTTCCGAGTTATTTGGATTTTATAGTTTTCCGCTTTTAGTTCCCTCTCCTACTCATGTCATATTAATAATAAGCTTTTATATCAAGAAACACTTCATTACAGAGTTTTTTACCAAGTATTGTTTTCATTGAACTTTTACTTAGTGAGATATGTTCTGTTGAACCCACCCCCTTCTTTTGTTCTTGGATACAATTTTAGTGAACGACATAAAAATGATTCTGATTCATTATAAAGTACAGTATTATATAAAGTAAATAGTTTTCTATAAAATTAATATGTTATATTCAGATATATTTCAGTAATTGGTTCTTTTCCTGTGTAGAATATGTCTATCAATTCATTCTATTCAGCTCTGTGAGGTTGGCTGACCTGTTTGTTTACCATTCAGACGCTTTCCTTTGTCGAGGTTAAATTGACCGAAAGATTTCTCATTACCGTCAGTATTTATTCTCTTAAATTACCAGTGTGGCCGTCCTCACCGCCTACCTACATTATTTATTTATTAAAGTTTTTCTAAAATCATATGTTTTTAATTTTTAACTATGTTTACTCTTTGTCTTAACCTTGTTATTGTTTTCATTCCACCATGTTCCGTACGCAATAAATCTCTTTAAACTCACTTCGTACCTTTCTCATTAACTCGCGATATAGTGGTGACCATCGACGTGATCTGAAAATGTCTAGCGCTGATGAAGATACCAGTAGACCCGATCCCGACCACCAACTCTCAAAAGTGACGCTGAAAATCCCACCCTTTTGGCGGAAGAGCGTCCGAGTTTGTCTACGTCAGGTCGACGCTCAATTCTTCACGATCATCGTGTATCACACAAGAACGTACTAAATACTGTCATGTATTAAGAAATCTCGACACCAATGTAGCGGAATTAATTTCCGATTTTCTGGAAAAACCTCTTAGCCAAACCCCTTATCATGGCCTTTGTAACCGTCTGATCTCGAAGTTTGAGGAAACAGAGAACCGAAAATTTACAAAGCTTGTTGACGAAATAGAACTGGGTTCAAACAAGCCTTCCCAATTTCTGAGGGAAATGCGTTCCCTCGCTCGTCCGCATGTTCAGGACGATTTTTTAAAATAATTATTTTTGAAACGTCTCCCTTCTGAAATCAGCTCAATATTAGCATCTAGCTCCGATTCACTAAACAAACTAGTCATTATGGCCGACAAAATAATGGAGTATTCCCCCATTCACTCCCAACAAATTCTAATAACTCTGGACAATGGTCTGGAGCTGCTGTGTGATTCCTCGACAGGCAAGCTTCGACCCTTCATCCCTCAGACTTACCGAAGACCCCCTTTTGACTCTATTCATAATCTATCTCATCCTAAGCTATTTCATGAGAGATACTGCTGGCCTTCACTAAAACGTGATGTGACACTGTGGGCCAAGACTTGTATACCTTGTCAACGATGTAAAATTTGGCGTCATACTTCTAGTGAAATCGGTTCCTACACCCCTGCTCAAAAACGATTCTCTCAATTAAATATTGTCGGACGTTTGCCTCCTTCAAGAGGATATCGTTACCTCCTAACCATCATCGACATATTTTCAAGATGTACTGAAGCGATCCCAATCTCATGCATAACCGCAGAAGAGATCGCGTCTGCCATTCTTCATTCATGGATATCCCGCTTCGGCGTTCCTCGCTTCATCACGACCGACAGAGGCCGACAATTCGACTGTCAATTGTTTTCATCCTTGTCTTCCTTGCTTGGCATTCACCACATAATGACCACAGCTTACCATCCTGCTGCCAATGGAGCTATTGAAAGGTGGCACCGCTTCTTGAAATCAGCTCTCAAGGCTCAACTTACAATGGATTGGGTACCGAAACTTACAACTATTCTCCTTGGGCTTCATTCAATCATAATGTCCGAAGTATGAATTCCACCTGCACATCTTGTCTACGGTGAACCAATCACATTTCCTATTGATTTCTTCGAAGACTCAAAAATGTCAAATGACACACCTACATTACTCACCCAACTTCAAGAACACGTCAGAACAATTCGACCCGTTCCATTTCGTCACCGTTGTAAGAAAACAATTTTTATACACCCTGAGCTCATGATTTCATCTCACGTCTTCATTCGTCAAGACGCCGTCAGGAAACCTCTTCAACCAACTTATGAAGGTCCATTCAAAGTTGTGTCAAGAAGTGACAAATTTTTCACTGTTTTGTTACCCAGAGGCGAGGATTCCATCTCTATTGATCGGCTGAAACCAGCACTCTTATTGCATGACCAGCCACAAATCGACCTACATGAAACCGACATCAACCTACCAGAGAAACATCCTGGAACGGACACGTCCTCAGCTATCCCGCCCAACCAAACGACTCAAGAACATTCACAGAGTACTGCATCTTGCAAACCCACAACCACCACCGAACGGAAAACCCGCTCTGGGCGAGTTGTTCGATTTCCAATGAAATACACTACTTAGCCTTCTCGTTGCCGCTGGGAAGGGAGTATGTGGCCGTCCTCACCGTCTGCCTACATTATTTATTTACTAATGTTTTTCTAAAAATCATATGTTTTTACCAGTATGCAGATTTATCTATTGTAAGACATGACGTGGGAAATATGCTTAGTGGTCATTGCTAAAATAAAATTCAGCTCAGTAATCTAGACGCATGTCTACAAGGGAGAAATTTATTTATTGAATCCAAGTACGTTACTCAATTCTTAAAAGGAAAAAGACAGTGCCCCTAAAGTATTTGGTTTCATCTGGCCAATGGGATCTGTTATAATGAATGATTTTATCCTTATGTATTTTTCCGTGATTAACGTGTAACGGAAGTTTCACTCAATTCCCCATCGGCCCTAGGGTTCGTGTTACATTAAATAAAATCCAGTTTTGATTATTTAAAAATAAGCAAATTCTCCGAAGCACACGCCATCAAGGAAAGAGCCAGTGAACATATTCGTCCAAAATATTTTCATAAAAATATCTGTTGAATTCGTTGTTACTTTTAAAATTTAATTGCCTTTTAGTACTTTCTGGGTATTCCGTATAAATGTATACATATTAAAATTCGAAGTCTTGATTCAATCGAAAATTCATCCAACATTTTCACCGTGTTTTAAAGATAAACGATGTTAATATAACAATTCGAGCACTTACTAGAATAAGTTTGAACTGTAGCGTATGGACGGGAAACAATAATTACAATTTAGTAATTACGTCCCTGAAAAAACCCATGAAATTTGCAGTTTTGGGTTGAACAATTGTTCAAGGGATTAATCGGAAGTGAATCCTTCGATTTAAATAGTCTGTGCCTAATACAAGTTAGACGGAATCTAAAGGAGGTAAGACAACTAAGAGACATAATTGCAGAGAGTCCGTCACGCAGGGGCTGCGTAAACTAAGCAGATTTCCCACGTGAAGGTTTACAATAGAGAAATTTCAGAATAGAGAACCGAACAGTTACGGAAACGGCCGAACTAGCTCTTGAAGGAAACTCACGACTAGACCTGAAGTTAGCCGATCTCATCTCAAGCTGAAAAATGCAAATATCTCGGTTAATATTCAAGATAGAGAATACACGTATATAACAATATTTATAGTAAATTTAAATTACAATAGGATTAATTCTATATAATTTTTCGATCTTACGGATAGTAACGGAGATATTTCGAATTTTCAAAAATCCTCCCCTTTAAACCCCCACTCCCACTGGTCCGATTTCAGCCATTAACGAATTTGATCTTTATTTTTACTTAAAACGTTTAAATATCGAGTTTGGTAACTATTAAACGAAAGTTACGACCGCTAGAGCCTTAACAGACAAATCTCTCTCTCTCTCTCTCTCTCTCTCTCTCTCTCTCTCTCTCTCTCTCTCTCTCTCTCTCCCTCTCTCACTCTCTCTCTCTCTCCCTCTCTCTCTCTATATATATATAATTTTGAATCGATGGACATTTGAAGAAAATTTTTGAATATCGAGTCATGAGTACAACCTCAATAGCTGATTTTCCTTAAGGGAAATCTGCTAAAAACAACTTATTATTTTTGGTGATAGACTATATCATTTTTAATTAAAACAAAAATCAATTTGTTAATAAATAAGCGGCTGAACGGGGGAAAAATTGTTTAGTTTCAGCCTTTTTTAAAATCCCCTACTCATCCGATTTTCACTTTACATCACTCAACATCTCATTTTCAGTGCTACCCCCAGACTGGGTAACCAAACTGCCAAGCTCAGTGGAGAAGGGTGTGGGTTTATTAATTAAATTTAACTAGCCTCGTATCAATAGGCGGAAATAAATATTTAAGGGCGCCTTGTTGTTTGTTCTCAAAGATAACAACGAAACCAGTATTCTAAAAACAAATTAGTTTATTTACAATAAATCAACTATAATTATAATCTCTAACTTTAACTATAAAAATAATAACTAAATAAAGAATCAAACAATACTTCCCATGGGGACTTTAAAATACAAATTAATAGGCCTTTTCTTTTAATTGATTGTGTATACACAATAAACATAACTTTGGTACCTCTCGTACGATGAAATAACTACTATTCTTCAAGCTGAATTACATTCTGATCCGCCAAAGCGTTTATCGGGAGCCAAAATCCTCACTAGAGCTCGAGGTGGACGCTGCTGTCTGCTGCTCGCTTGTCCCCGGCGATCGCTTCTTGTCTTCGGCTCTCGCGCAGCCTGCCCCGCGCACCAATCTCCCGCCTGTCTTCTATCTCAATCACCCGTCTTCGGCGACGGTAAAAATGGGCCGTAACAATTAACATTTTAATTCCTGGTTACATAGGCTTCTGACTAAGAGATAAATAGGGAATAGATAGTGAGGTGAGATCATCAGCGTATCAAGTTGCAGCACGTGGGGAATCTGCTTAATTTACGCAGCATGTACGTGACAGACTTTCAAATTACCAATTATCATTGATATTTAGTATAAATTTTAGATTCTAGCTGTAGGTATAGTTTCAAGGGGTCTTTTTTGCATTAGCCCCGCATTTCAAATTAGTTATTAATCACATGCTTTTAGAAATACTTCTGAGATATTAGTTTAATAACTTTTACATTTTATTACCTTCCACTGCTGTTTCAGAAAGTTAGGTGCATTCGTTCTTCTATATGCCGTCCCTAATAAAAGCAAGGAAACATTGACGGAGTGCATTATCCATTCTATTAGGCGTGGAACAACAATATACTCCCACTGCTGGAGGTCATATCGCCGCCTAAAAAAAGTACCAGGAATGGAATATAAACATTTTACTTTTAACCACTCTAAAAATTTCATTGGTATGAAAACTGAGGCACATACAAAACGTGTGAAATCATTGTGGTCCTCACTAAAACGTAGAAATAAACACGAATATGGAACAAGGAGATCAATGGTAGACTCCTGCCGTCTGGCGAAGAAGGCATCGAAGCGATGACTTATTTAATGCAATATTATCAAGTATGAGAGTCTATTGACCACCAAAATAATGTTATTTTTGTTAATTTTGTACTTGTAATAAATGTGGTTCAGTTTCTCTTAAAACTTTCTATTGTCGATGTTTATAATAGTTTATTAGTAAGAGTTTTATCACTGGTATTTCTAAAATTATGTGATTATAACCAAATTTGAAATGCGGGGCTAATGTAAAAAAGACCCGTTTCAAGAACTAACATATCGAATTGAAAAACGAATTCCGCAGAAAGACAATTCTTTTAATGTAGTAAAAACTGATTTAAATATAATATTCAGTGAACTGGTAATAAATGACTAAAGTCAAATATTTACATTTCTAGGGACGTTTCACAGAAAGTAGAGAGAAGAGGAGAGTAATTAATTTTCTTGGAAAGCCATTTATAGAGGAAGGCAAGCTTTTTAAAAAAGGGCTTAATACAGAAAATAAATATATAAAAGCCTAAAAAAAAGAGTTAAACTCTGGATTATCCTTGACCCAAGCCAGGAAAGTACTTTATTATCAACTTGACTGCCAAGCTATGCTTACACCTCTATTGTTTCCGGGTTTACTTTATAGGGAAATCTTATGCCCACATTTTCCTTCAGAGAAAACAAACCATTGAGCTTATACAACAAATATAACATAGTGTCTTAAGGATCAAACAAATATTAAGATCGCCATTACTATTTATCTCAAAAAGTAAAAATTCAATGAGAACAATATTTGGTATTTAATCTTCAAATAAAGTGCTTCATGATATAACAACTTAATGTTAAATTTTAAGTTTGGCAAAGATCAAACAAAAATTGCGACCACTGGAGCGGTAACAGACAACTATATATAGTTTTGAACGGACCTCATATTCGCCATCTGCTAGGTAGGATCGATGGTCATTTGAGTAAAAGTTTCGAAAATCGCGTCATGACTACCACCTCAGTACCTGATTTCCCCATGGGAAATTTGCTAAAAGGATAGCATTGATGACTTCCAACTAAAAAGAGTATTGCATAGATTTTAAAAATTATATGTGGGCACCATAATTTGTTTGTAATAAACAAAACGTTTAATTGTATTTTGTTTAGAATTACCACATTAGTCTTAATCGGAAAAAGTGGGCATTAATACATAATTAGAACATAATAATAAATAAAAAATAAATAATATTTTAAAATATTTCCTTTCAAAGAGATACACTTACTTACTGCATATGATCAAAAAATGTATTAAAAGGTAAATTATATATATTTTTATGATAAACAATAAAAGGCCTATAATATTTTTTACACCCTAATAAGTACGGAGTTTTTTTTTATACGTACAGACTTCACATCGGAACAAGTCAAAAGTCCGTCACGCAGCCCTAACTAAGCAGATTTCCCAAGTGCTGGTAAGACACACTAGTGATCTCATTCCAATGCCTACCTATTCAGACTGAAAACAAGAAAATACGAATTAGTCGCTTAATATTTGAGTTACGAAAAAATGTATAGAATAACAATTGTAGAGCATCAACAGTTTAAGAACTTTGGTTCTATAACCTTTAACGATCAGACGATTACGAAGATATTATGTATTTTCGAACATCCCACTAACCCACCCCAATTATTTTTCCGATTTCAGCCACTAAAAAACTGATCGTTAGTGATGACTGAAACTGTTAAATATCGAGTATGGTATAGATCAAAAAAACATTTTCAAACAAAGAACGTAAAATCTTAATTGATAACGCCATCGCACAACTAATTTGCATGTATCTCACATAATAAAGGTCCCTTGAAAAGAACTTGGTATTTAAGCCTAGAACATACAGGTTCATGATATGCCAGCTTTTTTTTTAATATGACGTGAGTAGGAGTGGGGTTTACCTAAGGATGTAAACTAAAAAATCCAAATGCCTCTTGGATAAAATTCATGATAGAAAAAAAAAAGTACATATCAAAAATTATAGGTATTTTAATTAGAAGGTTGGGTATGTAAATTTTTCTAAATTTCCCTCTCTAAATCCCACCACTAGTCCAATTTCTGTTATTATCGAACATGACATTCTTTTTAACATGAAAGAATTAATCATGGAGTTTCGTGACGATCAAACAAAAATTGGGACAGCTAGAGCGTTAACAGAAATATATATATATATATATATATATATATATATATATATATATATAAGCTTGACCGGGCCTCATTTTCATCATCCCCTGGGTAGGATCGATGGGATCTAAGGGCATTTTTCGAAAATCGCGTCATGGCTCTCAATAGCTGATGTCTCTTAGGAGAAATCTGCTAAAACGGGTTCAGGTGGTTGAGTTGACAAAAAACAAAAAAGATAATTCCTCAGAAATCTAAAAACAGAAATATTTCGCAATTAGAATACTTCCTTTTCATCGTACAAGGAAAAAGAGGAAATCCAGAAACAGAGTTACTGTCTACTTTTTTTTTCTTAGTATGAATTTTAATTATGATGTAAAAATGTTCAATAAGAATAAGAAAAAATTGTAAATATAAAAATACATTCATTAAAGGTAATTTAATTAAGGAGGCTCGGCGAGCCCTCTGCTCATTCTTTTTACAGTCATGAGATCCAGCCTTTGGAGCAGCAATTAAATTTGTTTTGTAGATCCAGAATAATCTCATTTAGAGTAAAGGTATTCATTAAATGGCAAAATATTACATTCAACCACTCTTGTAGGTAATTAAAAGTTCTCTCTTGATCAATTCTTCTTTGCTGCTAAATAACATTCCTCTTTTTCTTTCGAAAATTATATTATAAGGGTTTAATGTAAGTATCCATGTTAAATATAAAACTTTCTCCTAGAGAAGGAACTTGAAATCACTGGAAATGGAATTCTAAAAAAACGTCCGTCACGCTGCGTTAACTAAATACATTTCCCACGTGCGCCACTTATTCGCATTTATCTCAAAACTTAAACATTCAATGAGAACAATATTTGTTATTTAGCCTAGTCTTTGTAGTTTAGTCCAGATCTGTTTACTTACCACTAAGATCTGTCAAACGAGGGATGTTGATGTTCAGGCAAATTGTTATGTGTGGTGGGTGGTTTACGTTTTATTAGATCTGTTTACTTACCATTCAGATCTGTCAAACGAGGTCCGTTTTAACTAGTGTTCAGGTAAATTGTTATCGTGTAGTGGGTCATTGTCCTCATCCGTATGGGTGTTTACATTTGACAATTAACAGGCTTGAAGATGATGCCATCGCATCGAAAGCGCTTGCCAGTGGTACTCAACCATCAGCCAGTGACGACGGTCTCTACCGATAGGTATGACAAAAGTATATATATATTTAACGAACCTCATTTTCGTCATCTACTAGGTAGGGTCTTCGGGCATTTGAGGAATTTTCGAAAATCGCGTCATGAGTACGGAATTTCCCATAACGGAAATCTGCTAAAAGGACGTTTTATTCAATGTCTTTTCGACGACAAATACAGAATATTAATTTCCGAAAAACTTGATACTATTTAGTTTTTCGTAAATTAACATTCTGTAAATAAATGTATTACTACTATAATAGCATGGACAGTGCCAGTCTACGAGTATATTTAAATAAATTTATTTTAAAAAATTAACAGAATATAGATAGCTGTTATAAAACTTACGTAATTACTTATTTTATATTACCTTTGATTTTATAACTCAGAGATTTATTCTGATTATGTAAAAAAAAAAAAAAAAAATAGAGTCAGCTTAAAAATAAACAAAGTATGTATAAATAAAGAAGGTGAAAGACTCTATGTAAATGGCAATATTATTTCTGTCAGCAATGACCTTTGGATAAATCTGTCGGAGAAAAACCATGATAAAAAAGTCCGTCACGCAGGGGCTGCGTAAACTAAGCAGATTTCCCACGTGAAGCTTCACAATAGAGAAATCCGCCTAATAACAGCTGTAGTAGGAAGGGATCTCTAAACCTATTCACGAGGGATGAATAGTTCTGGAAACGGCCACCAGAGCTCTCGGCGGAGAGTCCGGAACATGGGGTTCCGTCGACCACACACACAATACAAATGCAAATATCTCGGTTAATATTCAAGATAGAGAATAAATTTATAGAAAAATATTTATAGTAAATTTAATTTACAATAAGATTAATTCTATACATGTTTTCGATCCGACGCATAATAACGGAGATATTTTGAATTTTCAAAAATCCCCCCCTCTCCCACTGGTCCGATTTCAGCCATTAACGAACTTGATCTTTCTTTTTACGTAAAACGCTTAAATATAAAGTTTGGTAACGATCAAACAAAAATTGCGACCGCTAGAGCGGTACCAGCCAAATATATATATACAGTTTTGAACGGACGTCATTTTCGTCATCTCCTGGGTAGGATCGATGGACATTTGAGGAAATTTTTCAAAACTCGCGTCATGAGTACGACCTCAATAGCTGATTTCCCTTAAGGGAAATCTGCTAATAAAAGGAACAAATACCAAAAGATGGGATATAAGCGTTTGATCTCCCAAAAGAATGCCTGGTTTTCAAAAGATGTGTTAATCTGTAAATGTAATCCGGGCAATAAAAACTTTTATATTTTAGCCTGAACAAAATTAGTGATGGGAGAACGATTTAAAGGTGGTACTTCCGTGACGGATGTGCCGATGTCATTAATCTCAGATCTGCTCAATAAACGCTTCGGAGGTTCGCATCCCACGGTAACTACCGCTAATAGTTGTAAGCCTCCAAGAATAGGCCTTCCACATCTCAAATATCTCCCTAGCCGTGGAGATGTTCTATAGCTGACCCTTTCAGCTGTGAGAACAATATCCACGTTGCCCTTTGGCCGGTGTGTCACGTCGATAACAGAATCTGTCGACCACAGAGCGACAGTTATCATTTTTACCCAAACGAGGAGGGCACAATTTTTAATAATATAAATTAAATATTAAAGTTACTTGCAAAACTTCAAAATAAATAAAGTACTGATCCTTTTCCTTTAAGAATTAATGACAAATAATCAATGTGAGTCTCTTGATTAACCCTCCATCGGGCGCGCTGCGGCATTTGGACCGCAATCTGAACATCTGTCAAAATACTAGGAATAGAAATGACTTCAGCGGGCTGGGGGTTGCAGGTATTTGTATATCAACATGTTCTGACATGTTGAGTCGGTTTTCTGAGGGCTAAAAAAATTTGCTACCTTTGTGGGACACATCCAAATAATAGAACAAGGGTTGTATGCAATTATGTGCCAAAGGAATTTTTGCCGAAATCACAGTATCCATCAAGTAACGTGCAATAATTGTCAGGGAAATGCTTTATATGAGGAAGAAGTTTGATTTTTGTTCTCTAATATAAAAAAAAGTTCATTTTTTTCTAGTTCCTAATTGATAAATCAAATTTTTTTCTTGCAATTTTTGAACCGAATGTTTTGTCTGTATTTGATCATTTATAACCTTGAACTTATTTTTTTATTATATTACTAATATACTATTACTCTGTATTTATATTACAAAATGTTTTTTAAAACTTTATGAAAATAATTAATAATTTTACTCTATTTTTAGTCTGTAAAATAATATTATAATAACGTAAAATTATTGTTCCTATACCACTATTCCTACGTTCCTGAATATCCTATGTTGGTGGTTATTTATAATAAACAATTTATTATTAAAATATCTCAATCATTAATCTACCTATTGCAAGGTTGTTTTTTATATTCCAAAGCTACTTATAAAAAAAAAAAATTGTAGCCATCCTTTACTTAGCAATATGATAAGGTATAATTTTCATGCATTAGAATTACTATAAAGCCAAAGCAAAAACGAATAAACAACATAAATAAGCTAGTTTTTGCTTAATTTCTAATAAAAAATAGAAAAAACAAAATGCGGCCCAAACACCGCAGCGCGCCCGCTAACGTAACGCAAATAGGCCCCCCGCCCACCGGAGGGTTAACCAATCTCATTGACTATAATTTTGCATAGAAAAATCGATTCGTCAGAATATTTACCAGCAAAGAATAACTATTTTTAACCAATGATAATAATACTGTTGTTTTTTTTTTCCAAGAGAACTTCGGTATTACTGATTTTACCTTATTGTGTTGAATAATTTCACTAAGCATTTGATTAATGTGTTCCACATTGTGGTCAGATGATTACACTGATTAAGTGCAGATCTACAGTTAATCTAAGGCAGTTCTATTTGTTAGATGATCCCTGAGGAATACGCTGTCAAAATCAGTTGCTTGATGAATTGAGAGCCCTTGAAGAGGATTGATTGGCAGGCAGGTAGTAATATTGGCCTACTTGTACATGATCCTCTTAATCCTGGGAATCACCAGCTACTTTTCCTACTTAACAAAACTCAAAACTTTACCTTTCGGAGCCAAGGTTCATATCTCACGTCTATTCACAAAATGATACGTTTACCTAAACTGTCAAGAATCTATTCAGAAAACTTAAAGTAACACAGAAACCAAATTCAATTTAAACAAGTAATTCTTATCACAGTGACTCATTTCGAACAATAGATACCCTACTATATTAAAGCCTACCAGGGTGACTCAACCACCGTATTCTGTCTTATAGCACGTTTCTGTTAAATAAAACCCCTTCTAATTACTGACATACGGAAAAATTTTTCATTTGGACGTGTAGGGAGACGGACTATACTCCTGAACTTCATTCACTTGTATCTCGTTATTGGTATTAGAGTTTCCTAAGGCATGACGTCAGATTTCTTTCATATTAGTATAAATTACTCTTACTCCATGGCACGACATACGTTAATGATTCCAGCCAGGTGCTTCCTACGGATTCCTGCCCTGGTTAACAGGCTTGGTAGGTGAGATAAGAATTTTATTTTCCCAGTATAGCGAGTTGACCGTCAATTCCATGACTTTCTTTGAATGCGGATAATGAATGCCCTTTATTTTCAACGGTCTAGAAGAGAAATAGTATTTTCTATACCTATATGCGAACTATACATGAATGCTCCTTTGAAATATTTATTTAAAGGCGAATGCATCGTTAGTTTTTCTCCTGAAATTACAAATATATGGAAACATAATGTATACTGATAAGCATATTATATTATAACTGCAAAAATTATAACAGATCTGGTGTTTTTTTTTTTTTTTTTTTTTTTTTTTTATGAACCTCAACAGTTTTTTGTTTTAGTAATGATTAATTCCTTGCGAATCTATTTAAGTGAATTTAACCAATCGACAGAGGAAGGTCAAGAAAAAAGAAAAACATCAAATGATTATTAAAATCATTTTTATTTTTCAACTAGTTTCACGTCCTCATGAAGCCTCATCAGGGGAAATTAGAACACTAATTGGTAACTACAACAACGACTACAATGTTACATTCTACATGGTCTTTCTTTTTACATAAAACGACTAAATATCGAGTTTGGTACCGTTCAAACAAAAATTGCGACCGCTAGAGCGGTTACAGACAAATATATATATATATATATATATATATATATATATATATATATATATATATATATATATATATATATATATATAATAAATTGCTGTATATATACATTGTATCTCGTATATTAAAGTTTAGTTGAAAATATTGTGGTATGTAACTTTGTAATGAAGTGGTTCATGATATAACTTATTAATATTACACTAGTAGTAGTGGGGGTTTACTGAAAGCGGAAAACTATAAAATCCAAGTGTCTCGGTTAATACTCATTATACGGAAAATATGTATGGAACAATAACTATAGTAAATTTAATTTGCAATAAGATTGTTTCTATATAATGTTTCGACCCGCCTCACACTGGAGCGAGTGATAGGGTAAGCCGGACATTGATATCTCCGTTTCTACTGGTCCTAGAATATTGATTCTGGTGTCATTTTAAAGCGCATCAAATACTCTATTGAACTACCTCATCAGCAATTTTTTTAAGTAATTTTGCCAGATGCGATATAACGGTAGGATGAATTTTAAATGTGTACATACAGATTATGTATCGCTTACTAAGTAGAGATTTGTGATTTGTAGACACAATATCAAGATATGTTTTATAAATTTTTATTTTTTTAATAAATTGAAGTTCACAAACGCAATACTAAAATTGTAAACAAAAATACATCTAGAATAAAAATTAAAAAACAAAAATCTATCTATTCAATTTAATAATGAGAATTTGTAAGCTGGAAGAATATCTAACATTTCTAAAATTTCAAATGTTTTTTATTTTTCAACTAGAAGTTCTTTTACTTCCGAAGATACTGTTTCTAAGCGATCGCTATCGTTGTTAAGTGTTGGCCTTAAATGTGATATTAAAGGGTCTGAATTTATTAACAAATTATTCAGGATATCTCTCTTGAAAAAGATTCTCTGTATGCGCAGAAGTATTTATGGTTAGCCTCCTGAGCATCTTCTGACGACATACCAATTGGTACAATAGCGTGTTTGACTATTTCCGGGCCATGTATTAACAGTTTGTGAACTGTTACTGGCATGTAATAACATCCATACAAATCCACAATACGTCTTCCGCACCAAAAGTGTTAACACTAAAAGTAAAATATTTAATGAATAGGCAAGTTTAGGCAAGATCTGACGACGTTGTAAATAAGACAATATACTCCTAAAAGCGTGCCAAGTGGTATTTTTTCAAGCAAATACAAGCGATTTGCGAATTCAATTAAATAAAATTATTTTCAGCTCGATGTAAAAAAAAAAAAAAATTAGAGGAATTTTAAAAACCTTTTGTGCCAGTTTTTGATTTGTTATAATACCCTCAATGTGTACTGGAAGGAACAATAATTTATAAAATGAAATAAGAGTTCACGACGAATTTAATAAGCCAAGGCTTTTTTTAACATAGCAATTATAACCAGGCATTATGTAAAAACCATTGAAATAATATGGCTAAAAATCAATCTGCTCAATTGAAAAGGGTTTATGTGGTACTAACAATACAATCAAAATCCCAAATTAAAACTTTTATTTTTTCCCCCAATCTCCAACATTACTGAAGAATCGCTCCAGTGTGCGACGTATAGTAACGGAGATATTTCGAATTTTTGAAATTCCTTTCCTCTAAACCCCCCCCCCCTACCCCCTAGTCCGATTTCAGCCGTTAACGAACTTGATCTTTCTTTATACAAGAAACGATTAATATCGAGTTTGGTAACAATTAAACAATAATTGCGACCGCTAGAGCGGTACCAGCCAAATATATATATATATATATATATATATATATATATATATATATACAGTTTTGAACGGACCTCATTTTCATCATCTCTTAGGTAGGATCGATGGAAATGTGAAGAAAAATTTCGAAAATCGCGTCATGAGTACTACATAAATAGTTTATTTACCTTAAGAGAAGTCTCCTAAGAACATATACACATGCTGTGAAGATGAAAACTGACACAAGAAATTTGCATAATATATTTATCAAATATATAATAAACAGCAAGTCGATTAGATGCACTTGTGACTATGTGTCTTCTTTAATCAATTTTGCATACTGCTATGATTTTTCTGTATTCGATTCTTCTTACTGCTAATCATTTTAATGTGTGGAAGTAATCAGATAACTAATATTCTCAGTCACCATTTTATCAGCCTGACGGAAATGATTGTATTATACATGTATAACTCCTGTAAAAGCGTCACTGAGGTCTCAAAACATGTCGAGTGAAAAATAAATAGGTGGAAGATATTTCAAGTGATTTTCAACTATTGTCCTTCTGCCAATTCACCTTCAACGAAAATTGGATTGAGGCAACATTTCGAATGTTTAAAAAGTATAAATTTTGTCGAAGGGAGAAAATCATTCTCTATGGAACCTACAATACATTCAATGAATACATTTTTCATAACTGAGAGACGTTTATCACAATTCATATTCGAATTAAAACATTTTTAATAGAATTTCCTGGGTTATGAGGTAAACGAAATAAATAAAAACCTTAACGATGTTATTTCCATACAAAATTATTCCATTTAGCTTCAATACGTTCGCCGAAAATGCCTAGAGCTCAAAGAATTTATTGAATTTTAATCAACATGAATGTTTTCCTCGTTTTCAGTTTGAATATTTCAGTTTTAAATATATTTCAAACCCCAGCACAATGAGTTCTCAGCTACCAGAAAAATAAATAAGGAAAGTTCATTATTCGGAAAAAGAATATATATCCTGTTTCACCAGAAATTTAGTTTCTTTTGTTTTTTTGTTATTGTATAACTGACAATCAAGCGTTATGGTATTGTCATAATGGACAATAGGTTCTTTACTGTTCACAATGGATGGAATATTATAGTTTTTTCCTCAATTCATTCATTTCAACAACGTTCAGTAAAGTCAGCCATTTACAATAATAATTTCACATATTATGAAATACAAGTTAGTTGTTCTATATACAAATGCCATATAAATATAAAATTCATTAAACAAATAACTATGTATAATTAACCAAAATTACAAGATATAATTAAATGAATATAAGATTGAAATATACGATATAAAATGTATGAATTAATGGATAAAATAGTCAATAACAGAAACAAATAAAAAAATAAAGAATAATAATACATGAAAGAAAATACAGGATGTTTTAAACGGGGAAAGTAAAGTATGATTACTTGTCCTTTATTTATTTATTATTTTTATTCTTTACAAACTTTAGCTTCATAATTTTTTATAATTTATGCCACCTATAAATGGCATTAAATCATTAGTAAAAACAAAAAACAGATCTTAATTTGCATTGGGCCAATTATGTCCACTAAGCATTATTCTTTTCATAAGTCCTTGTTATGGTCTTTCCAATAGTTTACAGTCATATATTATAAGGTCGTATGCCTGTTCCGTTCGTCCTTCACATATGTACTGACCGTTTTCCATAATTTTAAATCTATATCAGCTACGGTTGGATTACAAATTACATATTTCATTTGTACGTTATATAACCAGTTATCAGATTGTTTAGCTTTGTTTACTTTAAAATAAACGATATGCAGAGGTGTTAAAGTTACTTCAGTTAAAGGATCATCATTCATTGAACAGACGGTCGTAAAACAAGCCAAATTCAGATATACATCTTTGGTGTCTGATTTTGTTTGTGTAGCTAGCTACCTTTCTCCTCAACCCTCAACAGTAATAGCTGTCTATTCTTTGTTTACTGTCAATTCTCTTCAGTTTGTCTTTTCACTCAGTGCTCTACGTGTGATTTGAATATTTTTATAAAGCTTAGATTTTTCCTCTTTCCTGTACCTTTTAAAAGTCCGTCACGCAGGGGCTGCGTAAACTAAGCGGATTTCCCTCGAGAAGTTTAATAATAGATAAACCTACATACTGCTAACACAACAACGCCGTAAATATTAAGTGTATAAATGCAAACGGTAATAAGAGATCTTTCACCTTCCGGCGGGAAACGTGTCAAATGTAAAAAAAACAGGTCTGCCAATGGCTCACCGGAAAGAAAAACAATTACTGAAACATATCAGAATATAAGATATTAATTTTATTGAAAACTATGTACTACATCTAGCACTGTAGTTTATAACGAATCAGAATAATTTCTATCTCAATCAATCAAATTTTATTAGCCCAAGAATTTAAGACGGGGGGGGGGGGGTCACAGGAACATATTTGCATCTATCTCGTATAATAAAGGTCTCTGGAAAACAATATTTGGTATTTAAACTTCGAATAATGTGGTTTATTATATAACAGAGTATGGTGTATATAACATGAGCAGAAGTGGGGGTTTGCTGAAGGCTAAAAACTGAAAAATGCAAATATCTCGGTTAATATTCATGATATAGAATAAATATATAAATAACAATATTTATAGTACATTTAATTTGCAATAAGATTTATTCTGTACTCTTTTTCGATCCGACTTATAGTAACGGAGATATTTTGAATTTTCAAAATTCTCCCCGTCTAAACCCCCTGTCCCCCTGGTCCGATTTGAGCCGTTAACGAACTTGATCTTTTTTTTTTTTTACAACGACTTAATATCGAGTTTGGTAACGATGAAACAAAACTTGCGACCACTAGAACAGTAACAGAAATATATATATATATATATTGCATATATATAGTTTTGAACGGACCTCATTTTCATCATCTAGTAGATAGGATCGATGGAAATTAGAAGAACAATTTCTTAAATTGCTTCATGAGTTCGACCTCAATTGGTGAATTCCCTTAAGGGAAATCTGCTAAGATTAAAAACGGCTTCAAAGGGTTTTGTTATTTCACCAGATTTGTTCAGTTACATTTGCGGTACAGTGAAAAATTAGCAATGTTTCGGAAAAAAGATTATTATTTATTTAGTTATTACAATATGTCTACTATAGTCATCAGTGGTAGATAGATCGATAGTTCTTGGAAGAAACGAGTTCCTATTAAAAATGTAAAAAGCCTTTTGATGTCTTCTTCATCGTCTCTAATGAGTTCTTTTAAGTTCGCTTTAATGTTCAAAGCTGTCCTTGGAAAGTTGTAATTTTTACAATTCAGGACAAGATGTGAGGCAATAAGATGGACATTACTACAATAGCAGGTTGGTGGGAATAAGCCTTTCAATAAATAACAATGTGTTAATTTTACCTTTTCAATTCGTATACGGGCTAGAAGAAGCTCCTATTTTCGAATTTTTCTACTTGCAGTATTCCATCGCTCAGTCATTTTTTGTTTGATGATCTGCATTTGTAGTTCTATGCTTTTTTTACAAACTCAAGTAAAAAGCAAGTTAATCACGCATTCTTGTTTTCAGCTTTCAGTAAACCCCCACCCCCATTTACTCATCTGTTTTTTACATATACTGCTCAAAAATGAATAGGGATATTGGTTATTTTTTCTTATCCTATTAATTTTAATTAAATCGATCTTAATTAAATTTCTTTTTTATGGAGGAAAAAAGACAATAATTTCTAATAAATATTAATGATATTTATAATAAAAAAAAATATGCTAGGCCCCATACATACCACAATACAGTCAATATCCCTATTCATTTTTGAGCAGTTTAGATAAAGAGAATAGGTGGTGAGAGGAGATCACATATGTGTTACACCAGCTCGTGGGATTCTGCTTAGTTTACGCAACCCCAAAGGGGCTGACTTCTTAAATTTCTCATCCTGTATTAGAGTCTATTGAAGTTGGGAATCTCAATTTTGGAAGAAATGAAGTTTTCCCTCGCTTTCATTTTCGCTGTCTGTTATAGCTTACTAAGTTCAGACCTCAAACTGCACTTAAAATGTTACTTGATTGCCAAATGAGGGTCATCTGGATGACTAACTTGGTTACCTTCCGTGTTTGATTATAAAAAACAATAAACAAATCTGAAGGAACTCAAAGGAGCCTAATGTACATATGAATGCAAGTAAAGACGGAAAGCTCTAGAAAGAAAAAGCGAAGGACTATACCAGCCTCCCGCTGCCGGATGATAATCTGTTTGCTTTGGGGATCTCAAGACTACCGCCTACATTGTTCTCGGTCATTGAACCGGCCACTTTATTTTTGGCTCATAAGAGATCGAATTTATTTGTTGTGCTCTTAAAGTGAATTATATAAAATGTCTTCAAGTAACCTGCGATCCAATCTAGTAAATAACAAAAACAAGGCATATATATATACACTAGCTGAGATACCCGGCTTCGCCCGGGAATTCATTTGAGGCTGAATGGTGATGGTATTTTTTTAGCAGGCTTTACATTGCACAATATTTTGACATTTACCCGTCCCAGTGTTTAGGATTGATACCCGTCATTGCCGGTGATTTGCTAATAATAGAATTATTTGTTCGATAATTCTTCACAGTCTTCGCTATTTTTATATTTCCCGTCTCTTATACATGTAAATAAATTTTTATTTCAGGCCTCCCTTATAACCCCCCTCCCGTTCGAACCTAAAAATTTTAATATAACTTATAATCATGGAAGAATTAATGCTAATTGACATACCGAGTTTTGTTAAGTTCGGTTCAGCCGTTAGTGCCCGCTAAGGTTTTAACGTATAACTCATTTATACATAGGTATACGACAAAAGTGTATATAACAAAAGTTACTCCAAATAACAAAATAAACAACTTTTGTTATGTTTATGTTTGCGGAAAAACCAATAGCAAACGAAATATCGCTATTTTTAATTTCAGGCTTCCCTTATAACCCCCACTCCTGCCCGTCCATAGAAATGTTGGTATGGCTTATTATAATGAAGGCCTCACTGCCAATACACATACCGAGTTTTATTTAGTTCGGTTGAGTCTTTTTTGGCAAATAATATTGTTGACTCCCGCTATAATTTTTAGCGTATGACGCATTTAAACTTCGGTATACGACAAAAAAGTATATAACAAAAGTTACTCTAAATAACAAAATAAACAACTTTTGTTTATTTTATATATATATATATATATATCGGTTGGCATTAAAATCTTAATAGCCGTTTTCCCATTAAGCTGGTTCAAGGGATTTGCGATCACAGTTCTCGCAAAACTCGACGTACAACCTCTGTTAACCAAGAAGGACCTGGAATGAGTTGTCTTCAGTAGACTGTCAGGCCTTTATATAATCGGGAGCTGGGTGGTGCTCATACCACATAGATTTATAACCTCCAAAATACGAATAATCCGTAAAACTGCCATATACGTCTAAAAACATAACATCAGTTTTCATAATATCCGTATATAAAATAAACTTCAATGGGTATTATTAATATTGGTCTCTAGTAATAGTATTTGGTGTATATAATGATTATACCGTGTTATACGACTAAGGTGAAGTAACAATAAAGTCCGTCACGCAGGGGCTGCCTAAACTAAGCAGATTTTCCTGATGAAGTTTAACAATAGATAAATCAACTTACTGGTAACACACCACCACCGTATATAATAATAATACGTGAATAAATATTTTATTTTTTATTAATTTATTCATGGGCACCACATCGAAGGTGATTTGCCCTTTCAAAAGTCAGAAATTGTACAAAGTTAAATAACATATGTAAAATGTATAAGGGATTACAACAAGTAACAATAACAAATAACAATATTATAAGTGATCATAAAAAAAAAAAAAATAATAATAAAAAAAAAATGGTTATGAGCATTGTTGGTGCGTCATCAATAGGAAATGAATGTCTGAAAATGGTACTTTTTCTAATGATTGCCGTCATTTCCTTCTTCATATATTCTGTACAAACCCATATAATACAATTAATGTATATAATTTCAAATTTTGTTGTACACCACAGACTTAATTTGTATTTTAAATTTTGTCATTTATTTGAATTTTGAGTAGGTATGAGAATATGTTGTTAATGTATGGACTGTATTCCGTCAAAAGGTCTTGTAAGTCGTGGGGGAAGTCCTGGTGTTGTCGTTTTTGGCTTTCTGTCAGTATATGTCTTATCGTCAAGGGAATATTACAAGTTGAGCAAGTAGGTCTGTCAGTCATTGCCATGAAGTATGAGTGTGCTGATTTGGTGTGGCCGATTCTAAGTCTCTAAGTGAATAAATAAAAACGGTAAAAAGAAATCTTTCAGTAAATTTTAATAATTTCCCGACGGGAAGCGTCTGAAATGTGATCTGTTTGTTTACTCTCTCTGCAGTTTGTCTTTTCATTCAGTGCTCTACATGTGATTTGAATATTCTTATAAAGCTTAGATTTTTCCTCTTTCCTGTATCTTTTAAAAGTCCGTCACGCAGGGGCTGCGTAAACTAAGCGGAATTCCCTCGTGAAGTTTAATAATAGATAAACCTACATACTGCTAACACAACAACACCGCGAATATTCAGTTAATAAATGTAAACGGTAATAAGAGATCTTTCACCTTCCGGCGGGAAACGTCTCAAATGTAAACAAACAGGTCTGCCAATGGCTCACCGGAAAGAAAAACAATAACTGAAACATATCAGAATATAAGATATTAATTTTATTGAAAACTATGTACTACGTATATCTAGTACTGTAGTTTATAATGAATCAGAATAATTTCTATCTCAATCAATCAAATTTTATTAGCCCAAGAATTTAAGACGGGGGGTCACAGGAACATATTTGCATCTACCTCGTATAATAAAGGTCTCTGGAAAACAATATTTGGTATTTAAGCTTCGAATAATGTGGTTTATTATATAACAGAGTATTGTTTATGTAACATGAGTAGAAGTGGGGGTTTGCTGAAGGCTGAAAACTGAAAAATGCAAATATCTCGGTTAATATTCATGATATAGAATAAATATATAAATAACAATATTTATAGTACATTTAATTTGCAATAAGATTTATTCTGTTCTCTTTTTCGATCAGACTTATAGTAACGGAGATATTTTGAATTAATATATCGTCTTTTCAAAACAATATTTGGGATTTAAGCTTCGAATAAAATGGTTTATTATATAACAGAGTATTGTTTATGTATCATGAATTGAAGTTGGGGTTTGCTGAAGAGGTCACAGGGGGTGTTAGAGGGGAGGAAAACCGAAATGTCGTAATATATCAGTTAAAATGAATCGAATAGGAAACTTGAATTTACAAGTTTTATTAAAAATGTAATTTCTTGTAAATTTTGCTCTATACATTTGTTTCTGTATCTCAAAATCACCCGAGATATTTAAAATTGTTTTTATTCAGACTTAGTCAATTAAGCTATTCTCTATTTCAGTAGCTGCTTCACTATTAGTTTGATATTCTGCTGGTATTTCGATTCCTGATTACATATGCTACTTATTATGGGAGACATAGAGAATATATGTTCAGTTGATATTTGTAGCCAATCATATACCACGGTCTTTTAAATTGTTAACCTAGCAGCGTGATTCCGGGAAAGAAAAACCAATCTTGTTTGTACTGTATACAAGGTATGAAATATGCTGACGATGTATTGATCACAATGGAATTTTACTCTCTCCTCGCTCTCTCTCTTTCAATCTCTTTATTAAGGAAATGAATATTTTCAACGTGAACTTTTTTATACTTTACTACCCACGTAACCTCCCTCCCGTAAGCCATACATACCATAGGTCAAAATCAAAACTCTTCATTATCTTCGTTTAAATTGGTTTTATCGTGAAAATATAGAGGGAAGATTGTGTTCTATATGTGATCTTTCTCGTAGTTCATATTTAACAATTTCAAAATTCTGACTTCCTCTTTCCAGTAACAAAGAATTTATTACTGTTCAAATGGAATGCGTCAAGCACATCATAAAATTTAATTTATATTTATTTAGGAATTGAATTTTCAGGAAATACACTATGTTATGCCCTTCTACAACTGATAAGAGAGAGGGATTATTTAGATATAACATGAATTACATATCCACGGAAAACCAATTTTAATTTAACCCTCAAACACAGTTCGCTAATTACTCCCGATTTCCGTCAAAATATGACGACTACCGTGAAAAGATGACGAGAAAGTCCATCAAGCAGGGGCTGCGTAAACTAAGCAGATTTGCGAAGTGCTGGTATATCACTTCCCAGCTCATATCACCTCGTATTCTCTATTTATATGGAAAAAAAATGTTCAGGGCGGGGAGGAGAATATATACATTTATATGCTTAAGATGAAAACAAGAATGTACGAATAACTCGCTTGATACTTGAGTTACAAAAAAGTGCATAAAGCAACAATTGTAGAAAATCAAATGTTTAACAAGATTTGCTCTAAAACATTTTATGACCCGACTAGAAATAACTAAGATATTTTGAACTTTCTAATTCCCTTTCTCTAAACCACCACTATTCCAAGCCCAATTTGCAGCAAATAACAAAACAATAACAAATAACAAATATTATTTTTAGTCTTGACTGAAACGGCTAATTATCGGTTATGGTATAGATCAAATAAATATTTTCTAGTAAAGAACGGAAACTATTAATTGATGACGTCATCACATGACGCATTTGCAAGTATCTCAAACTAATAGTTCAATGAAAACCATATTTGGTATTTAACCATGGAATGAACTGGTTCATGATTTAACAAGTATAGAACATTACATCTATATACATACATATATATCTATCTATATATATATATATATATATATATATATATATATATAAAATTGTAACCTTTGTCTGTACATAGATTTTTCCTTAAAATGTCTCGATACTTTTTCGTTTCACATGTCATTGACACCATAACTGCATTTTGTTTCTTTCGTGTATGTTTGTTTGTTTGTTACCTTTTCACGCATAAACGGCTGAACCGATTTTATAAAACTTGGTATGTATATTACTACTAACCCAACTTAGACTTTATTATTATTAATATTCTCTGAGACGAAGAGGAGTGAGGAGTCATAAGGGAGGCCTCAAATTAAAAATAGCGATATTTCGTTCCCTATTGGTTTTTCAGGAAATACGAACATAACAAAAGTTATTTTGTTATTTAGAGTAACTTTTGTTATATATACTTTCGTCGTATTCCGATGTATAAATGCGTTATACGCTAAATATTATAGCGGGAGTCATTAATTTTATTAGTACTTATTTAAGGGTTTTTTGAGAAATGAATATGTCATAATATTAATGATGTTATGTTTTAGTCTTATATGATAGTTCTAAGTATTATTGGGATTAGTGAGCTTATAAATCTTCGTCCCCCCTCCTCATTTATTTATTTTTCCTGGAAAATAACTTTGTTATTTAATTCCAATAGAAATGTAAACTATAAGAGCATTTCCATTGTTTAATTTGTATTATGTATCTTGATGTTATTGAAACAAATATGTACTAATATAACAATTAGATGTTAATGCTAATGTCATTATGGCAAAAGACAATATGCGTTTTAACTCGATATGATTATTTAAAGTATTACTTAGGTTGCAGGGAGGACTACGATTTTTTCCCCTCACCTAGCTTTTTGTATATAAATGAAATTATTTTTAGGGTACCAGTATCATTTAATTCCATTCGTTAGATAAATTATTAAAATAATATTTTGAATCAATAATTTAAGGAGAAGAATGTTGATAATCTCATGCGAGAGCGGAAGATGACAGGATCCTAAACAGTTAATTGAGTTTACTTATTTCCTGTGAAGTGCTTGCATTACTGGAAGTGATTTCCACTGAGATTTACTATTTCGAATATAATTTACGTACAAAACTATGCTTAAACTATGTGAGCTCGGATTGGTTTTTGAAAGGAAATATGTTCATTATAGATGATATTTAATTGTAATAAATACTACCCATGATTACGGTTTGAATTATTGAAAAACGGTGAGTCAAAAAGTGTAGAGGGAAAGATTAGGAACACATTTATATTTATTTTTTAAAACTAAAAATTTCTCTTCTATTAATCCCCAAAATTTACCCTTCAGGATTGGCTATTTCGGAAAACCATTACGTCGTGGAGGGAAGTGCAATTGTACACATTGAAGTCTTGCTATCAAAATACCATCATTAGTCAGTCAAGAATGATTTCCCGGGCATCGCCGGGTACCTTAGCTAGTTTGCAATAAGATTGATTCTCTATAATTTATCGGTTCGAAGCATAACAACGGAAATATTTTGATTTTTCGAAGTTCTCCTTCGTTAACCCTCACCCCCCCCCCACCCCTCCCACTGGTCCAATTTTAGTTAATAAGAAACTTGATATTTATTTTTACTTAAAACGTTTAAATATCGAGTTTGACAAAAATTGCTACCACTTGAGTGGTATATATATGTATATATATATATATATATATATGTATATATATATATATATATATATATATATATATATATATATATATATATATCTGGTGCTCTTTTAGCGATCACAATTTTGGTTTTGTCTCGATTAAAGTCGATATATAAGCGTTTCATGTAATAGTGGCTTTGCGCAAGGAAAGAGTTAAAGATCGAGTTCGTTAACGGGTGAAATCGGACAGGGGGAAGTTTTGAAAAGTTAAAATATCTCCGCTATTATACGTCGGATTGTAAAATTGTATTGAACCAGTCTTATTGTACATTTAATAGCCTATAAATGTTGTTTCAGCCTTCAGCAACCTCCCCCTCCCCCTTTCCAAGCACCTATTGATGTTTTTGTGTTGATATTTTCTTTATCATGAATATTAACCAAGATATTTCGATTTTTTAGTTTTCAGCTTTCAATAAACCCCTATTCATAACCGTGTCATGATAACAACAAGCGGGTATAACACGATCGTCTTTATTCCAATCTTAAATAATAAATATTGTTTTCAATAGACCTTTATTATGCGAGATATATGCAAATTCGTTGTGCGATGACGTCATAGATCGTTTTTTGTTCTTGTCTGGAAAATGTTTACTTTGTCTATACCATTCCCGATATTTAACCGTTTTAGTCGACACTGAACGTATTTGTTATTGGTATAAATTGGACGAGGAATAGTAGTGGTTTAGAGAGAGGGGGTGAGGGATTTGAATATTCAAATTATCTGAGTTATTATGAGTTGGATCGAAAACTCTTAGAAAACCAATCTAGTTAAAATATTTATGTTATACAATTCTTCGTCTATGAATTTGCTCGTAACTCAAACATTAAACGTGTAGTCCGTACTTTTTGCTTTTCAATCCGAATATATGGTGAGATGAGGTCACTAGTGTGTTAGACCAGCAAGTGGGTAATCTGCTTGATTTACAGAGCCTTTACGCGACGGCCGTTTTTTTAATTTATCAACTCACAAACACACGCGCTCGTGTGTGTGTATGATCTGGTGTGTGCTGTTGAAACGTTTGTAGAAACGTTCCATTAATTTAAAGCTTTAAACAAATGGAAGGATAATGGCATGTGAGAGCTACCTGGGATAGTTAAAGTAACCCATGTAGTTACGTCTTTCCCGAGTCGTAGGACGTTCAACTGTATAGAAATAATTTTTAAGGACAGCAATACAATAAAATGAAATAAGATACAATTGGCAAGAAGGTTCTAAGATCCTTAAGTAACTATGCTATTATTTTTTGGGACGGCAACGATTAGGGCTAGTAAAGACCAACGCAGTTGAAGCATCAGAAAGAAAGGCAAACTAGTGGATAATTTTGTGCAAAATAATGTCCTCTCAATAACCAAAGAAAGGAAGTTAGTGGCGGACGGGATGTGGTACGGTCAGACAGAAGTGGTTGAGTGTTCTAAAGTTGTCTTTGGAATTTTTGGAATTATATTATTGCTGATCGCAGAATACGGTCGGAGATGTAAGCTGGCGTCAAAGGAACTTGCGTGTGTGAATGAATGCTTGGAGAGAGAAAAAGGTGTCCAATTCTTCACAAACTTTTATTTCAGCGCCAAGCGCATTCGAAGATTATTGTCTCCATCTTCAGAGCTACTTGCATGCGCTCATTGGGAAAGTCAGCAAGTGACAAATATGCACAGCAAGTAGGAAATGTGCATGAATGGTTTTGTGCGTGGTAGCATGCCAGTGCGTGTTTATGAGTGTGTTCGTAAATAAATGGAATGTCAGCCGGGCTATTAAAATGGATAAAAACGTTAGGTCACAAAAGGTTTTAGGATTACTTGGAGAATGACTTGGGGAAGAGGAGGCCCAGTTTTGGAGAATATTTACTACTACGGAATATTGCAACACGATAGAAAAAAAACCCAATTCACGCAGAACTGTAATAAAAGTTTTTTAGTAAGTTATTTTGGGAATAATCTCGGTAGGCCACAATTAGTACATCGCTTCCATACCCTTGGCTAAAAAAATATATTTTGTGTCGTCTTAGAAATATTTTCTAAAACCTGCCAGCAACTGTTCCTTATTGACCGATCACTCCATAAGGGGTTGGGATTTAGTAATATTCTTCCTATTAAACCTAAAGTAACGAGTGAAAGAGGGATGATAAAGGACGATTGATGAATGTAACAAGGTCAAAGAAAGAGTAAACATACCTCTCTTTCCAGACGTTGGCAAATAGATGGGATCGTTATTTTTAAATTAGACATCTCCCGTCTTGTCACTGCATTACACACCAATTATATTTCTAAAAATAGGGCGAGCCTTTTCACCTATGGGCCAGCTTTTAGCAGATTTCCCTTAAGGGAAATCAGCTATTGAGGTTGTACTCATGACGGAATTTTCGAGGTTTTTCTTCAAATGTCCATCGATCCTACCTAGTAGATGACGAAAATGAGGTCCGTTCAAAACTGTATATATATATATATATATATATATATATATATATATATATATATATATATATATATATATATACATATATAATTGTCTGTTACCGCTCTAGCGGTCGCAATTTTTGTTTGATCGTTACCAAACTCGATATTTATTCGTTTTATGTAAAAAGAAAGATCAAGTTCGTTAATGGCTGAAATCGGACCACGGGGAGGGGGGTTTAGAGGGGAGGATTTTCGAAAATTCGAAATGTCTCCGTTACTATTCCTCGGATAGAAAAATTGTACAGAATCAATCATATTGAAAATTAAATTTACTATAAATATTGTTATATACATTTATTCTCTATCTTGAATATTAACCGAGATATTTGCATTTTTAATAAATCTGGGCCGCTAACGGACGAAGTGTCTTTCCCGCCAAAAGCTAGTTCGGCCGTTTCATTAACTCCTCGGCTCTCGTGAAATTTCTCTATTGTAAAACTTCACGTGGGAAATCTCCTTAGTTTACGCAGCCCCTGCGTGACGGACTTTTAATGAAAAACAATAAGGATGTACTCTGTTTTTTTTTGTTTTTTTTTACGAAAATTAACAAATGTTACCGAACCCGCTGTTTAGTTGGGAAAAATTGTGATGTTTAATATTTTTTTTAAAATTATATTGATGATTAGGACTAGGGAGACCAAAGGCATGTTATTAACAAAGAAAGCATGTTTAAACTGCTTCTAGTCTCGTCTCCATAAACAGTCGCCAGAATTTTTTAAGCCTACTTTTTTAAATATGAGTATTAACAACATAATCAATATTAGAACGAGTTTTATTTATGTATGGTAAATGATGATTTGAATCCTAACCATTTACACATTTGGTGTGTATTGATAAATATTGTAGCTTCTACAGTATTATTAGAAGATTTCCATTTAGGGAAATCAGCTATAAGGTCATAATCATAACGCGATTTTCGAAATTGTTCTTCAAATGTCCATCGGTCCTTCATAGGAGATGACGAAAATGAGATCCGATCAAAACTGTATATATATATATATATATATATATATATATATATATATATATATATATATATATAATTGTAATCTCTGTCTGTACATTGATTTTTTTCTCGAAATTTCACGATAATTTTCGTTTCACTTGCCATAGACGATATCTGCAATTTGTTTCATTGGTGTCTGTTTGTTACCTTTTCACGCATAAACGGCTGAACTGAATTTTATGAAACTTGGTATGTATACTACTACTAACCCGACTTAGACTTTAGGCTATATTAATATTTTCTGAGACGAACAGGAGTGGGGGTTATGAGAAATGCCTGAAATTAAAAGTAGCAAAATTTCGTTTCATATTGCTTTTTTGGCCAATATGTACATCACAAAAGTTGTTTATTTTGTTATTTAGAGTAACTATTCTTATATACACTTTTGTCGTATACCGAAGTATAAATGAGTTATACTCTAAAAACTATAGTGGGAGTCAACAATTTTATTTGACACAAAAGACTCAACCGAACTTAACAAAACTCGGTGTGTTAATTAGCACTAACTCTTCCATGATAATAAGATGTACGAACATTTCTAGGGACGAGCAGGAGTGGGGGTTGTTAGGAAGGCCTGAAATTAAAAATAGCTATATTTCGTTTCCTATTGGTTTTTCGGCAAATATGTGCATAACAAAAGTTATTTATTTTGGGAGCTAACAAATGTATTGGGCAATAACTATTAGACCAAACATAACAAAACGATATGTTATTAGCGTTAATTCTGCCATGATTATAGCTATATCAAAATTTCAAGGGACGACTTAGAGTGGGGGTTGTAATATATGAAAAATCGTCGAACTTTGTTTCCTATTGGTTTTTCGGTAAACATGCAGATATAGAAGATTTTCATTTTTTTTATGTAGAGTAAATTTTGTTACATTCACTTTTGTCGTAAAATGAAGTAAACACGAGATTAAATATTCGTATATTATGAGAAGTGGTGTTATGTTTTAGTCTTATATGATAGTTCTAAGTAAGATTCGGATTAGTGAGGTTCAAGGTCTCCGTCACCCCCTCCCCTCCTCATTTGTTTATTTTCCATAGAAAATAACTTTGTTATTTGTTTCCAATATAAATGTAACCTATAAGAGTATTTCCATTATTTAATTTTTATAATGTATTATTTAAACAAAGTCATGCTGAACTTGCACCAGGAGTGATAGCGGAAGTTGTAGGGAATCAAACTCTTTGATTCTGGTTGTATATTATCTTATTTCCGTTATCTCGACGTTATTGAAACAAATATGTACGTAATGTCAATATGACATCAGGCAATATGCGTTTAAACTCAGGGTAACATTATTAATTAATTCCACCATGTATACAAATTATTAAAACATTCCAAGCGTTTAATATTTTGAATGAATAATTTAAGGGAAATGTTGATAATCGTTATGCAGGAGCCCCTGCGTGATGGACTTTTTTTATTTAGCTGCTGAAACAAAAATGCTTAAAATTCCCAAATTAAACAACTGCTATTACCCTTACTCTTAATTAAAAAACATAAAATATTCTGCTGAAATACACGGCATATAAATCTATACAATTTAATTTATGTCTTTGTTTTTAAACATTTTAACACATCAGTAAGCATATGCAGATCTGACATCAATCAGTTTCAAGGAATGTTTCTACTCTTCTAAGGATTAGATTAATATTTTACAAGACATTCACTGAAAAACAATGCCCACACAGTTTTACAGGAAAACATAATTTATTTTAAAGCTTAACTTCGGCTTGAATTTGCTATTACGACTTAATTTAACTTCACAAAGGAAAAACAAATACTCATTTCTCTGGCAGTTATTAATTAATGGATGATTTAAAGCCGTCCTGTTACATGAATAAGGAAAACAGTAAATAATATAAATATCAGGTATAGACGACCATAACAAGTTGATGTAATGGAGTTTATTTTTATTTTTCACAAACGCCCCTTTGAAGTGGGGGGGGGTTAGCTTATTGGGATTGTTGATAATTGAAAATGTATCAGAAGTCCCCAAAAAATATTCTAATCAGAGAAAAAAAACAATAAAATATATCCATACAAAATAATAATAACAAAAGAATGTTCTCATATAATAAATAAATAAGTGCCCTCCCTGATATAATATTACATTTAAACATTATATAAATAAATGTACTTCCTTTAGTAACTCCTCACACTACCTCTTTGGCACGTGTACCTGTAACCAGCACTGAGATTCCTCTAACCACTGTGGTCGTTACTGTAGCCACTGCTGTCGTTACTGTAGCCACTGCGGTCGTTACTGTAGCCACTGCTGTCGTTACTGTAGCCACTGCGGTCGTTACTGTAGCCACTGCGGTCGTTACTGTAGCCACTGCGGTCGTTACTGTAGCCACTGCGGTCGTTACTGTAGCCACTGCGGTCGTTACTGTAGCCACTGCGGTCGTTACTGTAGCCACTGCTGTCGTTACTGTAGCCACTGCGGCCGTTACTGTAGCCACAGAGGTCGTTACTGTAGCCACTGCGGTCGTTACTGTAGCCACTGCGGTCGTTACTGTAGTCACAACGGTCGTTACTGTAGCCACTGCGGTCGTTACTGTAGCCACTGCGGTAGTTACTGTAGCCACAGAGGTCGTTACTGTAGCCACAGAGGTCGTTACTGTAGCCACTGCGGTCGTTACTGTAGCCACTGCGGTAGTTACTGTAGCCACAACGGTCGTTACTGTATCCACTTCGGAGGTCACTGTAGTCATTCCGTAGGTTACTGTATACACTTCTGAGGTTACCGGCTCTGTTATTATTCCAGCTAATATGAGAAGTAGCTCGCAAAGTCCTCGCCCTGCAGCTCGCCTAATATTATGTCCAGGCACTTCCAGCCTCTTTGGGAGCCGTGAGGAGATCTAATCCACCGGTGGTATTACACTTTCTCTCTAACTAAGTGCCTGTTGGATTAATTAGTAGGGAAATGGAGGTAAGGGGTGTAGAGATATGTCCAGGCGGCATATATGAATATCAGCTGGCAGCATATTTCAATGTTAGCTGCTGCTAGCTATTATGGTTTAATTAAATTTATTATATTGGGTTTGCGCTGTTGAGATAAGTCATGTTTAAAAATATTCACTGAAATAGATATAATATTTCTCAGTACATCGAGAGATATCTATTCTATATGAATGACTATACTTCTCAATTTATACAAATTCATGCTTTGAAGGAAAAGTCATTATTTTTGACTCCTAAAAGTGTAACCGTGAAGATCATATTCATGGAGCTTTTGAAGATAGAAGCCACCTTGTAATTCGTTGACATCCATAAGGCATACGACATGGTTTGGAGGAAACGTGTACTGATCCAATTGTCTTCCTGGGGATTTAAGGGACGACTTCTTGAGCATCATCATTCTTTCTTTTATCATCATTTATAAATAATAGGTAATTCCGTTCCAGGTTGGAGGAGCATCCTCAGACCCGCACGAATTGACTAATGGCATCTCCCAAGGGCCTGTACTAAGTGTAAATTTCTTCCTCATGGCCATAGTAGTGCTTGAGAAGGCGGAACTACAGTAACCTTCATCTCCCCAGAAACTCTAGTTTCCAAAAGCTCATATTTCAAAGGTGGAAGTCAGACTGGTCGAAAAAACACGACAATAAACTGCGACAAATCAAAGAAATTACCGAGCGTTGGAACACTGCAAGTAGAAAAATCCTAAGAGAGGAGGCCATTCTTGCCCGTGTCCGAATTGGACACAAAATATTAACACATAGTTATTTATTGAAGGGCTTATTCCCACCAACCGGCGATTGTTGTAATGCCCATTTTACCGTCTCACATCTTCTCCTCAATTGTAAGAAATACGATCTTCCAAGAAGAGCTTTGAACCTTAAACCGAACCTAAAAGAACTCCTTAGAGACGATGAAGAAGTAGAAGTAGAGAGATGACATTAGTAGATGCGGTATAATGTAATAAATAAATAAAGAGTAACCGGCTGGAGTTTCCCGACTTTCGATTGAATATAAACTATTGCACTCTTCTACATTTTAAATATGATTTTTTTGAAATACCCCAATAATAAGTTAACCCACTAAGAAAATAAAATTGCATATAAGTAATATAGTTCCCATTGGAATATAGTTTCTTAACATATTGTGATAAGAAGTAAAGTGATTTTAGTTTCTTACTTAGTTATTCGATATGTTGAAACCAATCTAGGCTTTCGTCCACTGTCAGTCCTAAACTTTGTCATGGAAGCTGGTAAATGTGAAAAAAAGAAGTGAGTAATGTTTGCTGAAATCTAGAATATTTGCACTCCATGCATTCATAGCTGGCTTATTAGCCATTAACCAATCAGATAATGCTTAATAGCTAAAGAACCAATATTTCAGTTTTTCTGGGTCACTACCGTTTAAGTCCGAAAGGGGCTGCGTAAACTATGCAGATTTCCCACGTGTGCCACGTATTTACATTTATCTCAAAAAGTAAAAGTTCAATGAGAACTATTTTGGTATTTATGCTTTAAATAACGTGCTTCATAATATAAAAGCTAATTGTTTAATATGACATGATTAGGAGGAGTGGGGGATGAGTACTGAAGGCCGAAAACTATAAAATCTAAATATCTGGGTTAATAATCAAGACAAGATAGTGAAAATACGAACATAACAACATTTATAAAAAATGACATTTGCAATAAGATTATACAATTTCTTGATTCGACGCATAAAAGCGGAAGTATTAGAAGTTTTCGAAATTCCTCCCCTCTAAACACCCCCTCCCACTGTTCGGATTTCAGCCATTAACGATCTTGATCATTCTTTTTACATAAAAGAATTAAACATTGAGTTAGGTGACGATTAAACCAAAATTGCGACCGCTAGAGCGGTAACAGGCATATATATATATACGTAGTAAGGTCCAAAAGTTTCCGGCCTGGGATAGAAGGAAAAGTGAAAGAAAAAAACTGGTTTTACTGTTTTTCAAGATATTCTCCTCTAAGTTCAATACACTTATTACAACGCTTTGGCAACATTTCTATACCATGAAAAAAATAATTTTCTTCTTTGTTAAAAAAATGTTCTTCCACTGCTGCTTGGAGCTCTTCGTCGGTGTTAAATCGCCTTCCACGAAGGTCAGATTTTAATTTTGAGAAAAGGTAGAAATCTCTAGGGGCCAAGTCTGGGCTGTAGAGTGGGTGAGAGATTTTTGGAATCCACAGTCCTTCACAGCGGCCTTGGAAATCAATGCTGTGTGGACACGGGAATTGTCGTGAAGGAGGCGGACGCCTCTGCTTAACTTTCCTCGCCTCTTCTCTTTAATGGCGTCTCGTAACCGGTGAAGTAGGGCTGCATAATACTCACCATTCATTGTGATATTCCTTTCTTTAAAATCTATCAATATTATTCCTTTACAGTCCCAAAAAATTGTGACCATTATCTTTTTTGTTGACTGCGTGACTTTTGCCTTTAAAGGAGGCGCTTCTCCTGGTCTTCTCCATTCCATGGACTCTGCTTTGCTGAGTGGGTCATAATATAGAACCATTGTCTCATCCCCAGTTGCAGTTGAGTCCAAAAAATTCTTTGGGTCGGCATTATACTCGCGTAAAAACTCATTGCAGCAGTGAACCTGTTTTTGATGAGCTGAAAGAATTTTTGGAATCCATCTTGCACTAACCTTGTTCATATGCAAATGTTCTTTGATGATGCTCAAAACACTTGTTTTTGAAAGCCCCAACCTCGCTGCTATTTCCTTGGTTTTCAGTCGTCGGTCAGACCGCAATTCAGATTCCACAAGTTGGATTGTTTCAGAAGTGACAGCTTCCAGTGGGCGACCGGGACGTGGGTCATCTTCTAGACTTTCTCTCCCTAACTTAAATAATTTTGCCCATTCTTTCACTGTGGAATACGAGGGGGAGGACTGCCTGTATACACAATCCAAGCGCTCTTTAATTTGCGCAGGAGTAAGACCCTCTTTACAAAAGAATTTAATTACCGCACGGTACTCGAGTTTAAACATTGTAAAAATGGGGAGTTTCCTTTAAGGCTGGACACTGACTGACAAGACTGAGGCAGTGAGGGCGATGGGTATGGAGTGAGCAGGCATGGACCTGCATAGGCGTGCAGGTCCCGGCACGTTTGAAGGAGGGCAAGCAGGACAGGCCAGAAACTTATGGACCTTACTACGTATATATATATATATATATATATATATATATATATCAAATTTTGAACGGACCTCATTTTCGTCATCTACTATGTAGGTTCGATGGACATTTGAAGAAATGTTTCAAAAATCGCATTATGAGTACAACCTCAATAGCTGATTTCCCTTAAGGGGAATCTGCTAATACCGGCGTCACCAACATAAACAATAGATTTTGTGGGTTTATGGTTAGCTGGGAGGTGAACAAGTTTAAACTACCACTTAGGTACCTACCATTTAGCCAATCTACAGTTTTAGGTGTTTATGATTAATGGTCATTACCTCCCTGGGTCCCAGAAGGCTGGGAGGGTGAAATATGTACTCTAGAGCTATCACGAAACAGTGCACACTATTACAGTTCACACACTACACTGCACTCTCTTCTAGCCAGAATATCAACAAATGTCTAGGATGGTAAGCCTGTAGGAAGTTCACTTTAAAAAGAGTCCGTCACGCAGGGGCTGCGTAAACTAAGCAGATTTCCCACGCAAAGTTTAATAATAGGTAAACCTCCATACTGCTAACACAACACCTCCGTGAATATTAAGTGAATAAATACAAACGGTAATAAGAAATCCTTCCAAAGAAAGGGAGGGGCTTTCCGGCAAGAAGCGTCTGAAATGTATACAAACAGGTCAGGCAACGGCTCACCGGAAAGAAAAACAATAACTGAAACATATCAGAATATAACATATTATTTTTATTGAAAACTGTTTACTATATCTAGTACTGTAATTTATAATGAATCAGAATAAATTTTTTCTCAATCAATCAAATTTTAGAAGTCCAAGAATTTAAGACGGGGGAGGGGGGTCACAAGAATATATTTGCAAGTATCTCGTATCATCGGTTTATTATATAAGCATGGTTATGTAACACTAGTAGTAGTGGGGGTGAAAAAATCCAAATATCTCGGTTAATTTTCGAGATAGAGAATAAATGTATATAGCAATAATTAAAGTAAATTTAATTATCAATAAGATTGCTTCTATACAATGTTTCGATCCGACGTATAGTAACAGAGATATTCCAAATTTTCGAAATTCTTCCCCTCTAAACCCCCCTCCGCCTGGTCCGCTTTCAGCCGTTAACGAACTTGATCTTTCATTTTACATATAACGAATAAATATCGAGTTTGTTAACGATCAAACAATAATTGCGACCGCAAGAGCGTTAACAGACAAATATATAGATCTCTCTCTCTCTCTCTCTCTCTCTCTCTCTCTATATATATATATATATATATATATATATATATATATATACACACACACACACACACACACACACCATTTTGGAACTGATCTCATTTTCGTCATCTCCTAGGTAGGATCGATGGACATTTGACGAAAAACTTCGCAAATTGCGTCATGAGTACGACCTCAATAGCTGATTTCCCTTAAGGGAAATCTGCTAATAGCCCTTTGCAGTTTGATACGTTTATAAAAATCTTGTACATGTGAAAACACCGAGAACAAGTATTCCTTATTGTCATTTTAACAGAATGTTCAATAGCTGATTTCCCCTTAAGCTGGGGAAAAAAGCTGATATTCACTATTCACTAAAATTGTATCAGTAACCAATTTTAAGCTATAGTACAATAGCGGACTGTATTTCAAACTGAATATAAAATTACAAACATATGATTTAAAAAAGAAAGAAACAATAATAATATTAAATTAAGTAGAAGGCTTCGACCGCTGATCCATTGTAGTGGCAAACAAAAGCTTAAGTAGTGCTCATAACGCGATTTTCGGAAAATGTCCATATCTTACCTAGATGACGAAAATTATGAGTGAAGCTGCAGATCCCTACCACAATCTGCCACAAGCTGTAGACTCCTTCTACAATCTGCCACAAGCTGTAGATTCCTACTGCAATCTGCCACAAGCTGTAGACTCCTTCTACAATCTGCCACAAGCTGTAGATTCCTACTGCAATCTGCCACAAGCTGTAGACTCCTTCTACAATCTGCCACAAGCTGTAGATTCCTACTGCAATCTGCCACAAGCTGCTGACTCCTTCTACAATCTGCCACCAGCTGCTGAATCCTACCATAATCTATCTTAAACTGCATATTAGTACCACAATCTGTCACAAGCTGCAGATTACTACCACAATCTGCCATAAGCTGATTCAGTTATTAATAGGCCAACTCTTTCAGGACAATAGAAAGTAATAAGTCCTGCAAGGGATGCTCCAGCACAGAGATCAGCCACGTCTTTCTGCGGAGATTGAGACCTAAACCGTTTTACAGCTGCCCTAATTGCTTTGGAAGTAGCAACTTCCCTATCATAAAGGGCCATCACTCCTTACTTACAAGTGTACTTGACTTAATAGGAGTAGTTTGGATGAGCACAGACTCAGTTGTATGTGAATCTGAGACGTGAACTCCATTTCGGGCAAGTGCTTGTTTTGCCCAGCGATTGAGGTTATTAAAATTAATATGTAAATAAATATTTGATATTACCATATGATTCAATTCTGTACTTGCATAGCAATGCACCACTGCAGGTTTCGAAAGCTCCTGATGTTTAGGAGGACAATCTTTATCAGGGACATCTACTGTTTCTGGCATCACCACAGTAGACAAAACTCCCGAATTATTATGTAGGATAACTACCTGCGACTTATGGAAATTATTGGAAACAGAAGTCAGATTCTGCCTAACACTAAAGTCTGAATGGTTAAGTGGAGGAGAAACCTCAGTTTCCTGTGGCTGATTTGTAGCTTTCCCTGGAATCCACGCAGCCGTCCTGCTGTGCGGCGACTCAGCCCTGAAAGGTTTAATGTTAGATATGTGGCTTTCCTTTCTTCCAGATACCTTTGCTCTTTGAAGCTCTCCGCACCCCCTCCATCTCGTACTGCTCCCTTGCAGCTTCCTCTCGTCCCTGAAATTCACGCCTTTCAATTTTCTCTCGTCCAAAGCTAAAGTTCAGCTTTCCGCATTTCAGCTTCCTCTTGTTGAATATCAAGGAGCTGTTGCTGATATCTGTAATCAGCCGCCATTTTAACGAATCTCGCTCGAAGACGGTTGCTCCTACTGTTCTGCCATGTACTACGGTTTCCTGCCGCACTTCGTCTTTCCCCCACCGATGACGAAACCACGCCTTGACTCAGCTGTGATTCACATTAGACATGGCTTGAGTACGCTTCACGACTCCCATGACTGATCCTAACATCTGCTGCAGCCCTCCGACGTCTACCTTCGACCCTCGGCCTCGAAACTTGAAGTGGGACATTTCTTCTTTAAGCCCATTCGGCAACAGTCCAACTCGATCCTGGCCAGGTAGGACCATTTTGTTTTTCATGATCTCGTTATAAGGATGCTTTGTTTTATATAATTCTGAGTTGAGGCAGGTTGTTATAAAAATTTTGCTGAAGGAAGTAGTAGTTTACCGGGGAATCAAGTTGCTCAACAATTACTTGCTACTCTAAAAGGCCGTAGTTGATCCCTGGGGATATTCTTGGACTTCATAAGGAATTACCCATTCAACTTGAAGAAAATGAAGAACCAGAAGCAAGATACAACCCACTTAAAATAGATATTTTGTGCAGACGTTATTCTATATATATTTAAGAAATGTATATGTATTTAAGTGCTGTTGAGCGATTCATCATCCAACCTCTGTGATTTGAATCCCACAATGAGGAAAGACTACCACCGTGGATCGCAAGATTCTTTTGCAGAAACTAGAAAACCTTCTAGACTTTCCAGAAGTAGGCGATGAGAGTCGAGGAACGTCTTTCAGCTGCTGTAAACCGTGAACAAAGAACATCAGAAGACCGCTGACAAGCCTACCTCTTCTTCCAGTTGAGAAGTAGCTCCCCATCAGCTCGCTCGAGTGAGGATGTTTGCCACTACGATGGATCAGCGGTCCAAGCCTCTGTTTAATTTAATATTATTATACTTGCTTTTTTAAATATCATATGTTTGTAATTTTTATTCAGTTTGAGTTTGAAATACAGTCCGCTATTGAACTATAGCTTAAAAATCGTTACTGATACAATTTTAGCAAATAGTGACTCACAAACGAGATAAAATTTGTTACTGATACGATTTCGAATAGTGAATAACAATTTTAACAACAACAATTTTAAGCTATAGTTCAATAGCGGACTGTATTTCAAACTGAATATAAAATTACAAACATATGATTTTTTAAAAAAAAGAAACAATAATAATATTAAATTAAGTAGAAGGCTTCGACCGCTGATCCATTGTAGTGGCAAACAAAAGCTTAAGGTTGTACTCATAACGCGATTTTCGAAAAATGTCCATTTCTTACCTAGATGACGAAAATGATGAGTGTTCGAAATAATATATATATATATATGGGTGTGTGTGTGTGTGTGTGTGTGTGCGCGTGCGTGCGCGCGCGCGTTTGTGTGGGTGTGTGTGCGTGTATCACACCCGGAACAAGAGAATTCCCTTCAATTTAACGTCAGCATAGAAATGTTAAGAACCATAAGCCAACTGAGAGTCTGTAATAGCGAATAATTTAAAATAACCCATACAGGTAAAGCCCATATCATAAAATCAGACGAAATATGTAAGTGGTGTAAAAATTACATTTATAATAGCCTGAAGCATGTAATGTTCCATTGCTCTGGACTTGTAAATCACCTAAAGAATACCTAAAGAAACTAACATAAAATGGCCAGACCCCTGGCAACACCTATTTATTTATGCCAAAATAAATAAAAAAAAAGATTCTATGAAACCCCAATGAACAAGTATATTAGAACTAATGTCTACATCTGTCGTTGAATACAGGTACGTTTGCTCTGAGTAACTAAAATCATCTGTTTTCCCGTAAAGTCACTTGAAGAAGGTCAAGGGTAGTAATTGGTTAGAGTAGCAATACTTTTTTCATTGGAACACTTCTTGTATGGAACCTAGCCAAGTTCCGAGATTCCCCTTGATAATTCCCTCGCTGGCAGTTCTTACTTTTAATAGTACGATAGTAACTCAGGATTTATTTGAAAACGAATGTCCAGTTTAAGTGGGGGCGCTTAAATGAATGTAAGTAACTGTGGAAAGTCGAATTAATTCAAAATATACGTGACAGCATGATTCTCTCATGTAATTTGTAGTGCTTGCTAACTAATGCTTCCGTAGAGTCCTATGGTCTCCTATATGGTTGTTCCTAGTCTCCCACTGTTATCGGTACAGGAATTAAACCTTTTCATTTATTTTGTAAAGCCTTCATTTATAGAAAACAAACATATGAAACAACACCCCACCAATAAAGAAAAATGATAAAATACACACAGTAAGTATATAAGTCCGTAACTCAGGGGCTCCGTAAAACTAAGCAGATTTCCGATATGCTGACATAAAACACATATTAACTCATTGCATCACATATTCTCTATTTCTATGTAAAAAAAAAGTCTGTCATGCTGGGGCTTCGTAAACTAAGCAGATTTTCCACTTGAAGGCTTACAATAGATAAACCCACATACTGGTAACAGTACCGTGAATATTAAGTCAACAAATACAAACGGAAATGAGAAATCTTTCAGTCAATTTACCTATAAAACAGTAAACTATTTAACTATAATACAGTAATTAACCTCCCAACGAAATGCGCCTGAAACGTAAACAAACAGGTGTGCCAACTTCTCACCGGAAAGAAAATCATTTACTGAAATATATCAGAATAAACATATTAATTGTATTGAAAACGATTTACAACACCTATTACTGTAATTTATAATGGATCAGAATAATTTTTATCTCAATCAATCAAATTTTAATAGTCCAAAAACTAAGACGGGGGGGGGGATCACTAGAACATATTTGCATTTATCTCATATAATGAAGGACTCTTGAAAACAACATAAGGTACGTAAGCTTCGAATAATGTGGTTTATTACATAACAGAGTGTAGTTTATGTAACATGAGTAGAAGGGGGGGGGGGATTTGCTGACGGCTGAAAACTGAAAAATGCAAATATCTCCCTTAATATTCAAGATAGAGAATAAATGTATATTACAATATTTATAGTACATTTAATTTGCAATAAGATCTGTTCTATACAATTTTTTGATGCGACTTTTAGTAACGGAGACACTTCGAAAATCCCCCCCTTGTAAACCCCAAACAACAGGTCCGATTTCAGCCACTAACGAACTTGATTTTTCTTTTTAAATATAACGATTAAATATCGAGTTTGGTAACGATACAACAAAAATTGCGGCCGCTAGAGCCTTAACAGACAAATATATATATATATATATATATATATATATATATATATATATATATATATATATATACTAGCTCAGATACCCGGCTTCGCCCGGGAATTCATTTGAGGCTGGATGGTGATGGTATTTTTTTTGGCAAGGCTTTACTTTGCACAATATTTAGACATTTTCCCGTCCCAGTGTTTAGGGCTAATACCCGTCGTTTCTGTGGTTCGTTAATAATAAAATTTGTAAATTCAGGCCTCCCTTATAACCCCCACTCCTGCCCGTTTCTAGAAATGTTAGTATGGCTTATTATAAGGATGGCGTTATTGCTAATACACATACCGAGTTTGGTTTAGTTCGGTTGAGTTTTTTGGGCCAAATAAAATTGTTGACTTCCGCAGTAGTTTTTAACGTATAACTCATTTATGCTTAGGTATACGACAAAAGTGTATATAACAAAAGTTACTATAAATAACAAAATAAACAACTCTTGTAATGTTCATATTTGCCGAAACCACAATAGAAAACGAAATATCAATATTTTTAATTTCAGACCTCCCTTATAACCCCCACTCCTGCCCGTCCCTAGAAATGTTGGTAAACCTATTATAAAAAAGGCGCTAGTGCTAACTCACGTACCGAGTTTGGTTTAGTTCGGTTGAGTCTTTTGTGCCTAATAAATTGTTGACTCCCGCTATAGTTTTTAGCGTATAACTCATTTATACTTCCGTATACGGCAAAAGTGCATATAACAAAAGTTACTCTAAATTACAAAATAAACAACTTTTGTTATAGGCATATTTGCTGAAAAAGCAATAGGAAACGAAATATCGCTATTTTTAATTTCAGGCTTCCCTTATAACCCCCACTCCTGTTCGTCTTAGAGAATATTAATATAGCCTAAAGTCTAAGTTGGGCTAGTAGTAATATACATACCAAGTTTCATAAAATTCGGTTCAGCCGTTTATGCGTGAAAAGGTAACAAACAAACAAACAAATAAACAAACAAACAAACAAACAAACAGACACCAAAGAAACAAAATGCAGTTATGGTGTCTATGACATGTGAAACGAAAAGTTATCGTGAAATTTCGCGAAAAAAATCAATGTACAGACAGAGGTTACAATTTTATATATATATATATATATATATATATATATATATATATATATATATATATATATATATATATATATATATATATATATAATTTTCTACAGAACTCATTTTCGTCATCTCCTGGGTAGGATCGATGGACATTCGAGGAAATTTTAGGAAAATCGTGTGATGAGTACGACTCCAATGATAAGGGAAATCTGCTAAAATTTGCACAAGACTTGGTGGTTCAGTCGTTACAAACGAACGGACAAGGAGGACTCCAAAGAAAGTTTAGCGGGACTTGATGAGGGCAGAGGAAGAGAATTTAGCACAAGTAGAATTGGCTGAATTAGTTTTAAGAAAAGCTTAATATAATATAGAATTGGTGGGAGTAATGGCGGTACACATTTGCAATTGGTTATATAGATGTGATCAATCTGTATCTCAAGTAGTATTGAGTCTGATCAGTTCTGGGCAGGTAATCAAGATTTCATTATCAAGATGAATTGTTAATCACAAGGGGAAGTTACTCGCGGAACAGCCAATCGATTAGTAAGAAAGAAGTCGTCTAATGCGGAAAATGTGATCCTATTTAAAAGGTATTGGCTCTTACAAACAAAATAAAACTCTCAACACTAAGTACCTTTGTGAAACAATACAATTCATTAAAAAGTCTGTTCTAAATTCGCATATAAAGAATTTCTATTCTCTGAAATTTATGTAAGAGTAATAGTGCTTTATAATGGACAACATCGATTCCACTGTTGAAGGGTTTAAATATACGGAAAGATATTTATAATAGGATACCTGACGCAGTGTATGAGTAGTGACCCTGGGTTAAATCTGTCCAATGATGGTTGAAAAGAAGAACTAACTTTATTTTCGTTTGGTTTACTTTCTTTATTTAGAATTTTGAAACCAATTCTCATAAATTCGACATTTTGCCTGATGATTTATCTAACCGAAAAAGAGAATAAATTCTAGGGGAAATGACGGAAGGTCAATAAATCAAAAACACTGAAATATCTTCCACAGAGTTATTTTTCCTTCTATGTTTTGCTGACCTCTGTGACGCTACTTCTGGAGCAGAACACTTGTTATAAAAAGAGTCGACTTTTCCACGGTGGCTGGCCGTCATTTCCCTTTCAACGAAGGCAGAATTGAGGTTACATTTCGACGGTAGAAAATTAATTTAGTTAATCTAGTTCAGATTTTAATTATCTTATACGTACCACTATTTATTTTTATTATAATGTATCTAGTTGAAACAAACCATTTACCTTATTTAGTTCAGATTTTACATTTTTTATATACAGGGTCTTTCAAAAAGAATGAACCAATTTCATTAAGCTGTATCTTATTAACAGACAGTAATATAAAATTGCAATAAAGACACATGTATTTAAACGGTGTTGAAGTTTTGTCACCTCTCACAAATGTTCACAAACATCCAGTGTCCCGTAACTGTACGAACCAACGTCGGATGTTCTTGGCAGAGGGCCTGTACTGCACGTTGAATCTCCTACGGAAAGCACGTTGCACTGTGACAACAGAATTGGTCTTCGCGAACTCAATAGCACAGAACGATTTTTGTACAGGTGTAGCCATTGCTGTAGGAACTGCTGTCAGTAGGGATTACGACAGAGCACTAGAGAAGTATCGATAGAGCACACTACCAGCAAATATTCGAAACTTACAACTACGCTCTTTGTAATGGCATGCTACATATTCTGCTGCGATGCTGGTGTAAAGCACCATAAAGCTTTGAAATCAGTTTATTCTTTTTGAAAGACCCTGTATATGAATTATATAGTTTTATATATATATATATATATATATATATATATATATACACACACGCAAATATATTTGAAGGTGTATGTATTTTCAAAAATTTATGTCAATCAAATAGTTATAACCGACCAAACATTTGGAGTATATTACCAATGAGTACTCCATTTATAATAAGAATCGATAATCATATATTTTTGTCCCAATGCTCAAAGCATTAATAATTATGAATGTTAGGAATTTTGTAGCAATTTGAATTTCCCCTGTGCTTTGATTAGCCCCTGTAGTATAACATTTAAAAAACAAAAAAAAAACCATACGCCTTTGTTGGTGTGCCGCAGATACCCAAAGTGAAGGCTTTAACGCGTTGCTGGTATTGCACAATTTTGAAGTACTTTTCCAAGTGTATTCTAAAGAACAATTTATTATTTCATTTTCAAAACAGTGACAAACTACCGTTAATGTAGTATTTATTTAATAATTATTACTTTCTTACACAGCCCTACAATCATTGAAGGGCCTGTATCTCTGCCACAAGTATTCCAATTAAGGATACAAAACATTAACAATTTCTCCTCTAGGTCATTTAACATCACCGCCTAGACCATGGAATGGTAAAATATAATTATATCTATATATATATATATATATATATATATATATGCTAAGGAGGTTAGTTACCAAAGAAACATCACCACTAAATGACAATGATACTAGAACTGAAGTTCATAGAAAAATAGCACTTGCGAATCAAGCACTCCAAAACAAATGATGCACGGGAGCGAAAGTTGGGCGGCCCAACAAACGGATGATTGGAGGGAATGGAAACGAGGAATTGGCACAGAACCACCAAAACAAATCTTACTCAAAACTAATTCAACGTGGAAGTTCTAAATAATGTAAGTAAAAGTAAAAGTCTTACCAAAGCCATGGAAGAAAGGAGGGAGATACTACTTAAGCACGCCATAAGGCTCAACGATTTCACGGCAAATATATTTGAAGGGCACAGGGGAAAAGGGAGGCCCAGAATTCCATTATTTGAATACATCAAATATCTAAAGAATTTCGGTAGGTATATTAATATGAAAAGAGCCCAATGGCTGCAACTACAAGGCGTAGCATTTAGCCCAAGATTTGAAATATATATACTCACACACCACACATTTCCGGCCGAAAATTTTGTCTGATCGTTACAAAACTTGATATTTAAGTGTTTATTGTATAACTATAGATCAAGATCGATAAGGGATGAAATCGGCAATGAAGAGGGTGTGGTGTTAGGAAAGGTGAAGATGGAAAATTAAAAATATATCTGTTAGAATGAGTCGGGACTGAAAAATATTATCAATGTTGTTATTATTTAATGAACTACAATTTGTGTGCAATATACTATTTCTCCAATTTGAATATTAAGCAAGTTATTTTTATTTTTCGACCTTCAGTTACCTCCCCCCCCCAATCCAACTCATGGGATTATCACTTTTTAGCAATTGCTTCACAAATCGCCCCATGCCCGACTTAAATTTTGTGTTACAGATTCATGGGCTACTTATTAGTGGAGAAATAGAAAATTTATTGTGAGATGATAACATCGGCATAACTTTCCGGCCTGTGGAAAAACTGCTTAGTGTATGCAGCATCTACGCGTGGGACTTTAGAATATCCTCCTTATATAATCCTTGTATTTTACGCAAATAAAAGGGGAATGCTATCTATGCATACATGAAAGATCTATTCCTTAAACACTGTTGCTGAGCTTAAATATTCGTACCTTAGTTTTTTTATTTGTATTTTTTAAGTTCTAGAAGAATTTTTCTATTTTTTATGATGCGAAAATTCTCTTTCATTTTTCGTTTAATATTATTTATTTATTCATCGACTATTTGAACGTTTTGGAAAATGAAAGTGAATTTCTTGGAAATGCAATGATCCATCAAGGCAGTTCTATTTTCGTTACTGACAATATTATTACGTGTTGCTTTATCCTTTTAATTATCAGTTGTGAGAAATCACCGATATAAGTCCCATTGAAGATGTTACAGCTTATTTGATATACATTATATTTAGATCTTGTTTCTATTATTTTATCTTTTATTCTACTAAAACTGGAATACGGAATGTAATTGAGGAATACTATTTCCGTTGCGATAAACAATATTTTTATGAACCAGTTTTTAATAGAACTAATCGAAGAAAGTGAAATACATTTTGAATTTTTATACAAATGTTTTGAGGAATTAGTTTTATCCTTAGACGAAAAAAATATTGACAAGCTCCTAGCAAAGTTTAGTTATAAACATGATAATATTCATTTCACTGAAGAGGTTGAAGCGGATGGTAAAATATAATTTTTGGCGTAGAATTAATATATAACAAAGACAATTTCATTAAGTTTATGTGGTTTACCAAATCGTAATGGAATATTGGATATGAACAAACATTTTTTTTTTTTTTATGTGTGATAGTAAGCCGCGCATGTAAACAACCGCACCAGTATCATGCCATGCTTTAGAGAAGTTAAGTTATTTACGGCTGTATAAACCGTTACGCTGTGGTTTATAAGATATTGACATAAGCGGTGGGGAGCAGGGAGGAATATGAGATCTTGTTGAGACTTCATAGGGGGTAGGGAACAAATTCAATACTTCACTCCCTTTCCTTCAGCACTCGCTGGCAAATCATGGGGCGCCTCTTGGAAATACATAGCTCATATACATATATGGACTAATTGATCGAGTTAATTGCAATTAACAGCCATCATCTAAGGTATATTAAAATTCTTGTTTTAAAAACATCGTATTGATTTGAAACAATATGCTCTGAGTCAAAACTCCTCATTTTAGTAGATTTCCCTTATGGGAAATCAGCTATTGAAGTTGTACTCACAACGCGATTTTCGAAAAATTTCCTCAAATGTCCATCGATTCTACCTAGTGGATGACGAAAATGAGGTCCGTTCAAAATTATATATATATATATATATATATATATATATATATATATATATATATATATATTTATAAATAGGTTAGGTTAACTGTTTTTTTTTGGGCAAGAAACTACTGGGTTATTAAGCCCTAAATAATCTTTATATATATAATTCTACTGTACGTGTTTATGTCACTGAACTCCTCCTAAACGGCTGGACCGATTTGAATGAATTTTTTGTATGCGTTTGGGTGGCACCCTAGATGGTTTAGATTCACAAATCAGCTCGGCAGATGGAGCAGGAGTAGGGGATGTAACGCAAGCCTAAAACTAAAAATGGCGATATTTCGTTTCATATTGGGTTTTCGGCGAATAAAAGTTGTTTATTTTGTTATTTAGAGTAAATTTTGTTATATTCACTTTTGTCGTATAACAAAGTATAAACGAGATATACACTAAAAAATTAAAGTAGGAGCTAACGATTGAACCGAACTTAACAAAACTCTATATGTAAATTAGCATTAATTCTTCCATGATTATAAGCTATATTAAATTTTTTAGGTTCGAACGGGAGTGGGGGCTATAAGGGAGGCCTGAATAAAAAAATCGCGATATTTCATTTTCTATTTGTTTTTAGGCAAACGTGCACATAACAAAAGTTGTTTTTTTGTCTTATTAAAAGTAGCTTTTGTTTTAATCATAATATTATTAAATTTAATATCCTAATCGCTTGAAATATCATGTAGGACAACGTCTGTCGGGTCCACTATATATATATATATATATATATATATATATATATATATATATATATATATTTGTCTATTACCTCTCTAGCGGTCGCAACTTTTGTTAATCGTTACCAAATTCGATATATAAGCGTTTTATGCAAAACGAAAGATCCAGTTCAGTAAATCGGACTAGGAAAAGGGGGGGTTTAGATGTGAGAAATTTAGAAAATTCAAAATATCCTCGATATTATACGTCGGATCGAAAAAGTGTAGAGAACCAATGTTAATGAAAATTAAATGTTTTATAAATGTTGTTATGCACGTTTTTCTCTATATCTTAATTAATAACCGAAATATTTGCATTTTTTAATTTTCCGTCTGCAGTAATCCCAACTCCTAATCATGTCAT
>CM032233.1:111985000-112037500 GCA_019009955.1 Riptortus pedestris | reverse complement strand
TCTCAGCAAACACAAATTTTAATAATAAAATTAAAGACAATAGGTTTTCAAATCTACCACTATCGAAGGTATGTATACTTTCTTGACCATATCTAATTTCATAGACTTTACAATTCATCTTAGGAAGTTTTATTACCCTCTTCTTCACTTCCGTAACGTAATGAAAAAAGTATGTATTCAGATTATTAAATTACGCGAGAAATTTTAGAAAATTTGAAGATTATTTTTTAAATAATGCTAAGGACATTTTTATTTTATTTTCAGCCAACGGTGTGTCTCTTTGTTTCATTAATTTTATGTTTCATGGCTTACAATCACTTAATTTTCCCAAACCTTTGTTAAGCATCATTCCAACATTGAAAATAAAATGAAGCGATTTTATATACCATTTGGGAATAAGTACATAAAATAGGTAATATTTACGCTGAATGTTAAGGGGTAAATTCAATATTAAACATATACAGAGTATAATGTATAAAGGAATTTCCATTCAAAATGTTTTAGGGAATCTGCTCAATTATTACGAAAAATAATGAAAGAGCTTATAAGTTGAATGGGACAGAAATAGTTTTATCAGGAAATCCCCCCCCCAAAAAAAACAGTTCAGTTATTCAGTAATGAATACAAATGTTGTACGAAGAAAAACATAATTCTTTTTATTTATTTAACTTATTTTATTGTCAAAAGTAAAAATGCATTAATTCAAAACTGGAACTAAAAATCTCAACCATATATTCTATAATAATATTTAATGCTTATTTTCCATTATCAGATACACTTAAATTAAACAAGAATATATATGTACCAGAACCAATCGTTTGCAATGAATACAAGTAATATTTTACTCTAATGATGAAGAATGTTAACATCCTCGACAATCATCAGTTTATTGTTTCATTTATATCCATTTATTTCATTTTTCTGCAGCATAAAGTGTTTCAAGCAAGTGTCAAAAAAAAAAATTGAATGTCCAGAGGTGCGGAAACGTACACTACATCTCTGAATCTTTGTTTCAATATGGTGTCTTGATGACCTCCGCTTCAATATGTGAGTTGGATTTTGGTGAATATGCTCAGATAACAGGGAGCCAATCAAAGGATTCCGGGGTGAAACGCTGGAATAGACTTTCTCGTAAGCGGATTTGGCATGGGGAAGGGCTTTGAAAGGCGATGTGAGACGTAAAGAAGTCAAGGCTTGTTTAACTCAATCAAATATATTTGCATAAATAGAAGATGAAAAAGCTGTTAACAAAAATATTCATGGCCACACTTCAGTCTCCGGTTGTCACAGTTTATAGAAAAACGCACTATAACCAAAAACGTGGTTCACAATCCGAACGCCGTAAGGAGACTGTTTTTAACCTCGTTAATATATAGCAACGAGATACTCGCGAACACATGACAATTCAAAGACTATCAAGGTTTTTCAGGAGGTTCACGAGTACTTCGCCGCTACAGGGCGAAAGGGATCTTTAGACCATTGTAAAGAGAAGGTGGATATAAGTTTACAGTAAATGTAATGGGATCACATAGTTAAAGCATTGAATTTTTTTGTAAAAAAATGTAAGCCTTATTTCAATTTACGTCATATTCATAACTTAAGCCTATAATTTACCTTTATTTCCTTAATTCCATAAGAAAAATAGCTTTGTTGTAATACAAAAATTTTAATTGTAATTTAGAACATTGTGTAGACCAGAGAGGAGTGGAAACAGAACAGGGGCTCCTAGCCGTGAAGCCTTAATCCCCCGCACCTATCCGACATCCTATTTGGTTAGGAACAGTTAGGAATCGCCCACGCACGCCCGCGTACATACGTCCTCCTTCGTATGTCACTGAGCGTGCGAACGCGATCCCAGAGGAGGGCAGAGCCCACTACCCAGCTCCAGCACACAGACGACATGTACCAGTTTACCTGGCCCGCCGCCTCCGTGCGTGTAATTTAGGACAGGCCCACTGCAGTAGGGGCCAACACTGAAGCCTAGAAAGGCGTTAGAGAAATCGTAGCAAATAAAAAAAAAACTCCGGCACGCAGGGGCTGCGTAAACTAAGCAGATTTCCCACGTGAATTTTAATAATAGATATACCCACATACTGCTAACACAATATGTGAATAAATAAAATAGTAATAAGAAATCTTTCCCCTCCCGGCGGAAAGCGTCTCAAATTTAATCAAACAGGTCTGTTAAAACTGCTGATCTGTTGGCTTGCAGGTTTCGTTTTTCTTTCCGACACCGGGAAAAAACAATATAACATATTAATTTTATTGAAAACTATTGCCAAATCTATTACTGTAATTTATAATGAATCAGAATACATTTTATCTCAATCAATCGAATTTTAGTAGTCCAAGAATTTAAGACGAGGGGGGGAGGTCACAAGAACACAATTGCAAGTATCTCGTATAATAAAGGTCTCTGGAAAACAATATTTGGCATTTAAGCTTTGAATAATGTGGTTTATTACATAACCGAGTATTGTTTACGTAACACGAGTAGAAGTGGAGGTTTACTGAAGGCTGAAAACTTTAAAATGCAACTATTTCGGTCTCTATTCAAGATGGAGAATAAATGCATATACCAATGTTTATAGAAAATGTAATTTGCAATAAGATTTATTCGATACACTTTTTCGATCCGACTTATACGGACGGAGATATTTCGACTTTTCGAAAATTTCTCCTTTCTAAACCCTCCCCCCCTCCCAGTTCTCTGATTTCAGCTATTAACGAACAAACTTAATCATTACTTTTACATGGAACGTTTAAATATCGAGTTTGGCAACGATTAAGCAAACATTGCGACCGCTAGAGCGTTAACAGACGCTATAATTAATTAATTAATTATATATATATAATTTTGGACGGCTCTCATTTTCGTCATCTTTTGGGTAGGAACGATGGACATTTGAAGAAAATTTTGGAAATCGCGTCATGAGTACGTCCTCAATAGTCCCCAAATCTGCTAAAATCAATTCAAGATTTTGGTGAAACCTTTTAGCAATATTGGTTAAGAATGTAAGAAATGTTATCGAAATCGATGGGAACACTCAAGTTTATAATGAACATATTTTAAATATTAATTAAATTTTAAAAAAAGGAAACAGTGTGAGTGTTTCTGAATGTCCACTAATGGGCGTTAGGGAATATATTTGTGCAAGTTTGATAAAAAAAAAAAACAATAATAATAATTAGACCAAATATGATCAGCTAAGCAAATATTCAAGGCTATAAAAACGACCAGGAGACTCTGATTTAAGGTTGAATAAATAATTACCAATACCCAGTAAATATTTTATTGGATTAAACGAAATATTGCTATCCCATTGGCGATCATTTATTCAACCTTGAATTATTGGTCCCTCAAACATTCTGGTCTCATCTATAATTTGAAATTAATTCCTCACTTGATCTAATCACGGCTAGAGAAGCATGAAATGGTAGCAACCCATTCTAATTACAAATTGCTTCCAACCTCAATAATTTACCCCCATTCTAAATCGACATGGGCAACAGCTTCGAGGATTCTTTGCGAACGTTTTCCAATATTTACGTCAAATATTACGCTTTATAAGTTTGGCATATTAGGAGATTCACATATCACACACTCACGTAAGGTCACTTAACTCAGGGCAAAAGTTGATTTACGGTAAGCATAGGCACGAAGAAAGAAAAAAAACAATATGTCATTTAAAGGAATTGAAATGAAATCCGTCTTCCTCCTGATGGTTTTATTATTTATGTATTCTACATAACGAGCTCTTTAAAACAATACTCTATACGTTTTATAGGGAAACGATTTATTTTTCGCCCCCCCCTTTTAGGAGAGAAATAGCAGTCCTGATTTAATTTTTTTAAAGAAATATTCAGGTTTGGATCATTCATCAATCAATCATCGAATTACTGCTTCCCTACACTGTCAAGAGAAAGACTCGCATTCAAAAGCCGGGAGAGTTGGGGGGGGGGAGGAGAGAGAGAGAGCGAGAGGGGGAGAGAGAGAGAGAGAGAGAGAGAGAGAGAGAGAGAGAGAGAGAGAGAGAGAGAGAGAGAGAGAGAGAGAGAGAGAGAGAGAGCCTCCCCGAGAGATCGTAAAGCTCCCTTCAATCAGGTTAGTGTAAATATGTGCCAATATTCAACGATAAAAATATTTTTATTAAATATGAATTTTATATGGTGCTTTGTAAAAGTTCTTTCCATTTATTCATCAGCTCTCCCCTGTTATCGATCTAATACCCTCCAGACCGTTCATAAAGTTATTGAAAAATAATAGAGCATTATAGCAGGCGCACGGTCAGAAGTATCTCAGTTTCCTTCGTGTTGATATTCTAGTGTGCACTTGAGAACAAATTAATTCATTCATGCTTCGGAACTACCTCAGACTACCTAGATTCATTAAAATATTTAGGCGTCCGGCACGGGAGCTCAAGTCGCAGTAAAAGCATAAATTCCACATCCAGAAGGGAAACTCTTTTTAAGTAATTCCAACTAATAAAACCTAATTTCTTTGATATTCAGTATGAATAAATACATGGTGAAAAGTATTTAGGCTTTTATTTGCTGTTATATAACCGAAGAGGAAATTTTTTTAGTAAATTAATTATATTACATTCATTTAGTATCACCTTTTTTTATATGCCAATGTTTTTTTTTACTTTTTTTCCAATAATTTAGAAATAAATTATAAAAAATAAAAGACTATCATTTATTACGTAGTAATGAAAATATATATAGCTAAAATAAAACACTTTTTCCTTAAACCATTAATAATTCTTTTTCTCTTCATCAATATTAGTTTTCATCAAATGAAGGTAAAATTCAAATAAAAAGTACTATTGAGACTTGCTGCAGAATTGCTAACTCTACCCAAGTTACCGAACAGTGCCAAAGACAACTGGACTCGCCACACTTTGTGTATGAACTGTTAATTATTGTTTAGATTCCATATCAAGCAGCCTTCCTTTCAATATTCTGACTAGGATTACTGGTGTCACCTCTAGCATGTCTATTCCTAGGAGATAGTAAGGGCCATGGTTGAAAATTCTTAATTATTTCCTTATTCCCACTATGCTTTTTTCACTTTTTTTATCTGTTATTTCCCTTTAATGATCCGTCCGTCACCGTCTGAGCAATCCTGTCAAGTTTACGAATTTATTACTGCCTTTTCCACAAATTACTTTAATATTTAGGAAGAAACTCCCTTATAGTTATGTAACGCCAACAATAAGCACATTTATTTTATTGAGGTTCTGAAAATGCCCATTGATCCTACATAGTAAATGGATACAGAAAATAAAAAGTCCGTCACGCAGGGGCTGCGTAAACTAAGCAGATTTCCCACGTGAAGCTATACAATAGAGAAATCTCCATGCGAGAGACGAACAGTTATAGCAAAGGGCCGAACTAGCTTTTTGCGGGAAATTCAAAAATCCGTTATCGGCCCAAATTTAATAAAAATGCAAATATCTCGGTTAATATTCAAGATAGGGAATAAATGTATATAACAACATTTATAATAAATTTAATTTGCAATAAGATTGATTCTGTACAATTTTTCGATCCGACGTATAGTAACGGAGATATTTTGAATTTTCGAAAATCCTCCCCTTTAAACCCCCCCTCCCAATAGTCCGATTTCAGCCGTTAACGAACTTGATCTTTCTTTTTACATAAAACGACTAAATATCGAGTTTAGTAACGATCAAACAAAAATTGCGACCGCTAGAGCGGTAAAAGACAAATATATATATATATATATATATACAGTTTTGAACGGACCTCATTTTCGTCATCTACTAGGTAGGATCGATGGACATTTGAAGAAAAATTTCGAAAATTCCGTCATGAGTACAACCTCAATAGCTGATTTCCCTTAAGGGAAATCTGCTAAAATCGTCACGTAGGACCTGCACAAGCATGACACACTAGTGATCTGATCTCACTATTTCTTCTGCTGGAACTTCCGATAATTGTTGAACTCCCTCTAAACCTCCCGTATTCCTGTTCCGATTTTGATCATTAAGAAATATAAACATTAGAGTTGATTGGAATGGCTACATATTGAGTATAGTATAGATCAAATAAACATTTTCGAATCATGATCGGAAAAAATTTCAATGAAGACAATATTTGATATAAAGCTTTGACTAAAGTTGTTCATGATATAACAGCTTACTGTTAATATGGCATGAGTAGGAGTTAACTGTTTACTGAAGGCTGAAAACAGTTCAAATATCTTGGTTAATAATCAAGATAGCGACAAAACTTATATTTCAAAATTTATAGAACTTTAAATTTGCAATACGATTGGTTCTATACAATTTTTCTATCCGCCATTTAACAATTTTTTCAATTCAATTTATTTATTAATGGACACCACATCGAGGGTGATTTGCCCTTTCAAAAGTAATAACAGGTAACAATAACAAAAAAACATACCTTAACAGCAAGTAACAATAATAAATACCTTAACAACAAATAATAACAAAAAATACCTTAACAGCAAGTAACAATAATAAATACCTTAGCAACAAGTAATAGTAACACATAACTTAGCAATAATACTAAAAAAAAATAAAATAAAAAAAAAATATACATATACAGTTGGTGGATGATTAATGCATGTTAAATGATATCATATATTTCAATTTTGTGTAAGTATGAGAATATATTGTTAATGTGTGGGCTGCCTTCCGTCAATAGTTCTTGTAAGTCGTAGGGGAAGTCCTGGTGTTGTCGTTTTCGGCATTCTGTCAGTATATGTCTTATCGTCAAGGGAGTGTTACAAGTTGAGCAAGTAGGTCTGTCAGTCTTTGTCATTAAGTATGAGTGTGTTAATTTAGCCATTTAACAAAGAAGGTTTTTGAATTTTCTGAGTTCTGTTTTGTTCCTAAGTACTGTCTATCTGTATTTGTTATAGAGTTTAACTGACTTGGGGTTTGTTTGTGTGACGGGCAGAGGTTTGCCCAGAGGGGTAGTTTCCAGTTGTATCTGTTTCTTGCGTCGTTGTTAATTGGAATTGTCGCAATCTCCTTTCTGGTCTGCAAAGCTCATTGTATAGGACTTTCTTGGTATAGGTCTCGGTCTAAAGAAATCATTTAGTATCTGTGAATACCGAGGTATGTTCCTGTACTGTGGTATTTGGCGTGTATTGTATAGTTTGTCTGCAATATACCTTCTGTCATTTTCTAATGAGTGAATTATTTCTTATTTCATACATTTAATAAAACCACTCCTTGTATTTCGTAAATGCTTGTATTTCATGTAAATGCTTGTGAATATGTCCACTTACATTTATTTAGGTGGAAAATATCTATCTTTTTCTTGTTTTTTCGTCTGCTAAGTATGTATGGCATTCCCTGTAATATTGGGTTGATTGAATCTGTAATTGAAAATATTTTTGGACAGTACCAAAGTGAACATTAAAAAGGTGAAAGACTTTAGCAGAATAGCACACGATTGTTTTGAACAATTGTAGACTGAAATTTGCTTATCTACGAATATAGACTAGATCAACAGGAGTTTTTAATTCAGTCAGAGGTATAGATTTTTATATTAAATAATGTTAGAGAGTAATTATAAATTTATAACAAGAGAGTTAATTATTAATTTATAACAATGATGTTGAATGAAAGATAATTATATATATGTTAATAATCGGCATAACGTTTTTAAAGTTTTCCATAACGCGTTCATGTAACTGTAATGTGTAATACTGATAATAATAATTATAGATAGATAGATAGATAGATAGATAGATAGATAGACACTTTATTTACTTAATAGGATTTCCCCTTAGCAAAGGAGTTCAGTTTATATAATATTTGTTAATTATAAAGCTAGTTTGAAAATAAATAAATAAATGTTTCAATAAACAAATAAATAAAAGACTTCCATAAAACAATAAATAAATAAAATAATACTAAGCAGCGAAATGCATCTATAAAAACAAAAATACAATAGTGAATTAAATAGAAACCCTTCTACATTGAAATTTGTTTCTAATAAAATTCTACCACTTCCAAAATCAATATGAGATGTTAATTAGCAATGGCAAAAAAAGTGTTCGACAATTATAAAATAAATTAAAAATAAAAATAAAATATAATGCAAAATTATTAAGTAAAAACAAATGAAAGACATTTCAATACGTTTATCGGATATCTCCGTTATTAAGAGGTGGATCGAAAACTGTTATAGAACCAATCTGGTTACACTATTGGTGCTCGAATTGTTCTATACATTTTCTCGTTATTCAAAAATGTTAAGGGAGTTTATTATTATTTTCTTGATTTAAGCTTACAATGAACCTCCACGTCTACTCATCGAATTTAGACTTAGAAATAGAGAATATATGGCGAGTTGGCATTGCTAGATTGTCGTTCTATCCGCGGGGGACGGATTTTTAGTTTTACATTTAGTAATAAAAGAAACTATTATAATTTTAATTCTCAGAGATGGTGATCTGTCTGACATTTACAACCTGTAATTAATATACAATTCGTTAAATCAATTAGGGCTATCGAACAAATGTCCAACGAACCAACTTGATGATGTAGCCTTTTGGCAACCATTAAAAAGTTACTAGAAGATTACAAAAAAAAAAAAAAAATGACAGACAGAAAGAAAATTTGTTGGTTTATTATTCTTATTTGTGTTGCTTCCGTTCTGCTTGTTTATACATCTCTGTTGACGCGCTTCTCGTTTACAATGCTTCCACATAAATGCCTACACAACTAGCTAACTGGGCCTCATTTCATCCCCTATTTCACCAACCATAACTACTCATAGATTGCAAAACCATGAACAAGTAAATTAAAATAAAGTTAGTTAAGTGTCAGAGTGGAACTTATTACTCGTTGAATTATTTGAAATAAGCCTTGTGGATTTGCAGGAGAGGAGTGCTCCTTACCGCAACCCGTGATTATTTATTGTTGTAAGTGGTTGGGAGCAACAAACTGCATTGACCATCGTATGGCTAAGAAGAAACAATATTCAAGAGAAATTATCAAAAAGGTGGAAAAGAAAAATGCAAAATAAGTTAAAACAGGGTTTTGTAATAAAACGTAATACAGAATGATAGGCGAGAACATTAACAATCTTAGTGCCTTCTGGTTTAAATTAAAAAAAAATTTATAACTAATAAGATTAATAATTAATAAGAAGACTAAATATTCAAATAATAATTTCAAAAACAGAAAAATAGATATTTAAATAACTCATTTTTATTCTATTTACTCACTAATTTGTTGCCACTAATTGCAGAGAGCTTTCTGGAAACATTAACTTAAATACTGCTTGAAGTTATAAAAGCTTAAATTTTCATTTCACTAGTCTAGATAATGATGTTTAAACTAATTATTTTTTTAAAATTTCTATCCAACTCAAATATTAAAGGAATCTCGCTTTAATTTATTTAATTCAGCAGTCATCGAATCCCCTGAATGCATTCAGCGAATATACATTTCTCGAAAAGCTATTACTTCACTTTACATCAAGGTCAGATTATTACGCATGTTATTTGTATTTTTTTTCTTTTTGCCACCAATAAACCACCAATTTCTCTCGTACTAAAACGATTTTCACTAGGAATAACTCATTCAATGAACATCTAATATCTACCCTAAATTTCAACTCCTGTTCTGGGGAATCCAATATTCGTTTTCAACTTCAATTCATTATTTTACATTAATATTATTCTATTTTAAACGCATCTCATAAAAGTCAGCAATGGCCCTTGGTCGTGTAAAACAGTAGGTTGAGCTGTATATTTGTGAAACTGAATCTAGTTCTCGAGTGTTAATTAGTTCTGAGATAGTTAGTTAGGGTTACTAAAGAGTACGGATTACAGAAGGTGTTCTCAACAGGGCAACATATTAACACTACAATTGTCGTGTAATATATAGTTCCTATTATGTAAACGTGCTCTCGGAGCAATACTCTTCTTACCTCTCATAGTTATCCGTAATTGCTTTCAGGTATTAAATGGAATTACACACAAAATTGGAACGTGTCATCCATGTACCGGAGAAATAGTCAAAGTTACAATTGCTTTCTACAAATTATACATCTGAACACTAGATTCCAAGACATCAGAAGCATTACTGAGAATAATGCTCACAGACATAAAACAAATTTAATATCCATAAAACATTGGTTGGCGGTTTACCACACGTCTTTGGAAGGGTTACGGGGTCTCAAAGACAATATTTCCATATTTCCTGCCGAATATTGGCTGCCTTGCTGACCACATATCTAGTTCCTGTGGCCACTCATTTACCCCCCGGTGCTGATTGCATATACGAACGTATAAAACCTAATCTTGAAGCCCCGTACACTACAACACAGCTAGATTAAACAAGCCGAAGAGTATATGTAATTTATTTCCTAGTTACAAATACGAGTCCAACACGTAATTGTAACACATAGATGACTGGACAAGTACATACACACATACATACATACATACATACATATATATATATATATATATATATATATATATATATATATATATATATATATATATAATACTATATTATATATATTTATGACCACGACATCGTCCAATTTTGGGATAACTCTCATTTATAATTACATTTTGTCATTCAAATAAATTATAGAAGTGTTATTTTAATGTTATTTAATAATAGCCTTTAAATGTTAGGCCTCTCGATAATCGATAAGTAGCCAAAAAAGAATATAAATATGCAAAATTAAATCCCAAATATCAGTAAATTTAAAACAAACGAAAAAATCTCAAAAGGAAGTGGAACCTGACAAGAGGATCAACTATAACCTTATGTTTTACAAATGCAGTGTTTACCATACATGCTTTAGATAGCCCTAAAGGGAAATCAGCTGTTCAGGTCGTACTCATGACACCACTATCGAAAAATTTCCTCAAATGTCCATCGAACCCACATAGGAGATGACGAAAATGGGGTCCGTTCATATGCTCATATATACTTGTCTGTTAACGGTCTGGCGGTCACAATTTTTGTTCGTTAGTTACCAAACTCGATATTTCTTATTCTTAATGGTAGAAGTCTGACACGGTGGACGAGGTCATAGGGGGGGGGGGGGAATTCGAAAAATCTCTGTTAATATTCGTCAGATCGTAAAACTGTATATAACCAATATTATTATTGGACTCATAATACATACATACATATATATATACTAGCTCAGATACCCGGCTTCGCCCGGGAATGATTTGAGGCTGAATGGTTATGGTATTTTTTTGGCAAGGCTTTACATTGCACAATATTTTGACATTTACCCGTCCCAGTGTTTAGGGTTATTACCCTTTGTTGGCATTTGTTAATAATAAAATTAATTTTTTATGTAAGTCTTCACTGTCCTTCAAATTGTCATATTTCCCGTCTCCTGTGCATTATGCATAGATTTCAGTTATTAAGGACAAAATATTAACATAGATTTGAATTAATTTTTCCAGGTGAGGTACCTCATAGTTAAAATTGGAATGAATGGTTGTGCATATCAATATTTCTACGCAAAATACTTGCTCCACACATTGTTCCTGGAGAAATGTATAAAACAAAAGTTAATCTAAATAACAAAGTAAACAACTTTTGTTATGTGCATGTTTGTCGAAAAACAAATAGACAATGAAATATGGCGAATTTTTATTTCAGGCCTCCCTTATAACCCCCACTCCCGTTCTAACCTAAAAATTTGAATATAGCTTATAATCATGGAAGAATTAATGCTAATTGACATACCGATTTTTTTTAAGTTCGGTTTAATCGTTAGCCCCCAATGAAATAGTTGACTCCCGCTTTAGTTTATAGTGTATATCTCGTTTATACTTTGTTATAAGACAAAAATAAATATGGAAAAAGTTACTCTAAATAACAAAAAAAACAACTTTTTTTATGTTCATATTTGCCGAAAAACGAATAGAAAACGAAATACCGCTATTTTTAAATTCAGGCATCCCTTACAACCCCCACTCCTGCCCGTCCCTAGAAATGTTGATATGGCTTGTTATAATGAAAGCGTTAGTCCTAATACACGTACCGAGTTTTATTTATTTCCCCCATTCCTGTTCGTTTCAGCGAATATTAGTATAGCCTAAAGTCTAAGTTGGGCTAGTAGTAATATACAAACCAAGTTTCATAAAATTCGATTCAGCCGTTTATGCGTGAAAAGGTAACAAACAAACAAACATACACGAAAGAAACAAAATGCAGTTATGGTGTCTATGACATGTGAAACGAAAAGTTATCGTGAAATTTTTAGGATTGATACCCATCTTTGCCGTGGATTTGCTAATAATAGAATTATTTGTTTGATGAGGCTTCACAGTCTTCGATATTTTTATATTTCCCGTCTCTTATACATGTAAATATGGTGCATTTTTATTTCAGGCCTTCCTTTTAACCCCCCTCCCGTTCGAACCTAAAAATTTTAATATAACTTATAATCATGAAAGAATTAATGCTAATTGACATACCGAGTTTTGTTAAGTTCGGTTCAGCCGTTAGTGCCCGCTAAAGTTTTAACGTATAAGCTTATTATAATGAGCGTAGTAATTCATAAGTTATACGGCAAAAGTTACTCTAAATAACAAAATAAACAACTTTTGTTATGTGCATATTTGCTGAAAAAACAATAGAAAACGAAATATCGCTAATTTTAATTTCAGACTTCCTTTATAACCCCCACTCCTGCCCGTCCATAGAAATGTTGGTATGGCTTATTATAATGAAGGCCTCTCTGCTAATACACATATCGAGTTTTATTTAGTTCGGTTGAGTCTTTTTTGGCAAATAATATTGCTGACTCCCGCTATAATTTTTAGCGTATAACGCATTTAAACTTCAGTATACGACAAAAGCGTATATAACAAAAGTTACTCTAAATAACAAAATAAACAACTTTTGTTATGTGCATACGTACCGAAAAACCAATAGAAAACGAAATATCGCTATTTTTAATTTCATGCTTCCCTTATAACCCCCACTCCTGTTCGTCTCAGAGAAAATTAATATAGCCTAAAGTCTAAGTTGGGTTAGTAGTAATATACATACCAAGTTTCATAAAATTCGGTTCAGCCGTTTATGCGTGAAAAGGTAACAAACAAACAAACAAACATACACGAAAGAAACAAAATGCAGATATGGTGTCTATGGCATGTGAAACGAAAAGTTATCGTGAAATTTCGCGAAAAAAATCAATGTACAGACAGAGGTTACAATTTTATATATATATATATATATATATATATATATATATATATATATATATATATATATATGTATATATACATACTTGTCTGTTAGCGATCTATCAATTTTCGATTGATCGTTACCACGACTAGTGGGAGGGGAATTTCATAAATTCTGAATATCTCCGTTCTTATGCGTCGGATCGAATTTTATAAAACCAACTTTAATGCCCAATAAATAATGTGTTTCCTCTGTCTAAATTATTAGCCGAGATATTTGCATTTATTTTTTTTTTTTTTGGCCTTCACTAAATCCCCACTCTTACTCACGTCATATCAACAATAAGCTTTTATATCATGAACCACTTAATCTAAGCTTAAATACCAAATTTTGTTCCCAAGAGACCTTTATTATACAAGTAACGTGCCAGTTCGTTGGGTGATGGCGTCATTAATTAAGACTTTATGTTTTTGTCTCGAATATGTTTATTTGGTCTTTACAATATTCGATACCTAACCTTAAACCTTTGTTATTAGCTGAATGGGACCTGGGTTTAGAAGGGGGGGGGGTGATAATTTAAATATCTTGGTTATAATGACTCGGATCATAAAATGCTATAGAACCAGTCTTGTTAAACTATTGATGGTTTACAATTGTTTATCTATGCATTTTTTCGTAACGCAACTGCTATTTGAGTTATTCGTAATTTTTTGTTTTCAGGCATCAGCCCTCCCCCTCCTCCTCTTCTACTCATCATTTATTTACATAGAAATAAAGAATATGTGTTGAGTTGGGATCTGTAGTGTTTTATACCAGCACGTGGGAAATCTGATTAGTTTACCCAGCCCCTGCGGAATGGGTAGTCGAGAAAGGATATTTTTTAGAATATTTAGAACGGGAAATATTTACCTAAAGTTTATTACTGAGTGTCCAAGGGGGAATGTCCTTATATTATATTAGGTGTTGATAGAAGGTGAAAATAATTTGGAAAGTAAAGTATTCCCAAAGTTTCCTTTGATATTCCACCCGATTCCTATATAAATAATTCCCTATTCTATCAACACAGATTCGGGAAATCGGCTTCTGCCTTTGATGTAACGATTTAAGTTCGAAAGCTGCGCTTCATCCATTCTGTTAAAAGTTCTTTTGCTAGCGTTGGTTCAATATTTAGACAGTGATGAGAAAACAATAGTTTTGGGCTTTGGGTAACAGATTTATTCAATTACTGCACGATACTTGTAGAAAGAAGGAAAACATGAAACTCGATTATCGGGCAGCTAAATAGAAGTTGACCATTAAAGTTTAAACTATTCGCAGCACTAAAAATAGACCGTAATTGGCTTATCAAGCAATTAAATGCAAATGTGGTTTCGATTAAGGCTGAGTAAAGATTTTGTGAAAAGAGCTTGATAATTATATCGAAAATTAAAGATATTTATACTATGAAATAAAGAGTAAATGTTATGAATAAGAAGAAATAAATAAAACATTTGGAAACGACATTTCTATATTTAATAAATACACAAGGGTGGCCAAATTAGTTTTATGGTTATATTTTATTTTGATACAATTATGAAACATTTTTACAATTTAACTTTGATGATTTCAGTATTTCAATCAAAATATTGAGCTTCTATTCGCTCACCCGGTGCTCGTTTCAGCAGATTTCCCTTACAGGAAATCAGCTATTGATGTTGTACTCATGACGCGATTTTTGAAAAATTTCCTCAAATGTCCATCGATCCTACCCAGGAGATAATGAAAATGAGGTCCGTTCAAAATATTATATATACACATATATATAAAATTGTAACCTCTGTCTGTACATTGATTTTTTCTCGAAATTTCACGATAACTTTTCGTTTCACATGTCATAGACACCTTAACTGCATTTTGTTTCTTTGGTGTGTGTTTGTTTGTTTGTTTATTTGTTTGTTTGTTTGTTACCTTTTCACACATAAACGGCTGAACCGAATTTTATGAAACTTGGTGTATATATTACTACTAACCCAACTTAGACTTTAGGCTATATTAATATTCTCTGAGACGAACAGGAGTGGGGGTTATAAGGGAGGCCTGAAATTAAAAATAGCGATATTTCGTTTCCTATTGCTTTTTCAGCAAAAATGCCCATAACAAAAGTTGTTTATTTTGTAATTTAGAGTAACTTTTATTATATGCACTTTTACCGAATACGGAAGTATAAATGAGTTATACGCTAAAAACTATAGAGGGAGTCCACAATTTTTGCACAAAAGACTCAACCGAACTAAACCAAACTCGGTATGTGAATTAGTACTAACGCCTTCCTTATAATAAGTCATACTAACATTTCTAGGTACGGGTAGGAGTGGGGGTTATAAGGAGGCTTGAAATAAAAAATCGCGATTTTCATTGTCTATTTGTTTTTCGACCAACATGCACATAACAAAAGTTGTTTACTTTGTTATTTAGATTAACTTTTGTTTTATACATTTCTTCAGGAACAATGTGTGAAGCAAGTAATTTGCGTAGAAATAATGATATGCTCAACAATTCATTCCAATTTGAACTATGAGGTACCTCACCTGGAAAAATTAATTCAAATCTATGTAAATATTTTGCCCTTAATAACTGAAATCTATGCATAGTGCACAGGAGACGGGAAATATGACAATTTGGAGGACAGTGAAGACTTACATCAAAAATTAATTTTATTATTAACAAATGCCAACAACGGGTGGGTATTAACCCTAAACACTGGGACGGGTAAATGTCAAAATATTGTGGGAAGTAAAGCCATGCCAAAAAGATATCACCATTCAGCCTCAAATCAATTCATTCAATCAATATATATGTGTGTGTGTATATATAATATTTATATATATATATTTGTCTGTTAACGCTCTAGCGGTCGCAATTTTTGTTGGATCGTTCGTTTTGTTGGTCAAGTTCGTTAATGGCTAAAATCGGACGAGTGGGAGGGGGGCTTAGAAGGGGAATTTTGAAAATTCGAAATATCTCCCTTACTATACGTCGGATCGAAACATTGTATAGAATCATTCTTATTACAAATTAAATGACCTATAAATATTACTTTATCCATATTTTCTGTATCATGAATATTAACCGAGATATTTGGATTTTATAGTTCCCCGCTTTCAGTAAACCCCCACTCCTACCAAAGTGTAACCATGCAGATTAAGAGGCCCACCATAAACGTCCCTCACCACCCAACAGCACACACAAAGAAGGTACAGGACTATCAAGCTTCATTACCGAAATTAAAAGACTTATTAGTATGTTAGACATTCAAAAACTTATAACATTTTCAAAAACAATAAATAAATTAAAATCAGTCCAGGGACCAATAGATAAAATTACATGTATAATTGAAGGAGTAATGGAATATTTTGATTATAAATATGGTCCATAAGCAAACAATTAAATCTAGCCCTATTAATTTTATTTTCGAACTCATGACTCAATTTTCGAAATTTTTCTTCAAATGTCCATCGATCCTACCTAGTAGATGACGAAAATGAGGTCTGTTCAAAACTATATATAAGTCTGTTACCGATCTAGCGGTCGCAATTATCGTTTAATCGTTACCAAACTCGATATTTAGTCGTTTTATGTAAAAAGAAAGATCACGTTCGTTAAAATCGGACCGGTGGGAGGGGGGTTTTAAAGGGGGAGAATTTTGAAAATTCGAAATATCTCCGTTACTATAATTGTTTTCTTTCCGGTAAGAAGTTGGCAGAACTGTTTGTTTACATTTCAGATGCTTTCCGTCGGGATGTTTCTTATTATCGTTTGTACAGGGTCCGGCAGTCAAACCTGACGGTTTTTAAAATGGGATAAATCAATAAGTTGTTGAGATATTTTAATAATTTTTTTTTATTGTAAAGAGGAGAATTGGAAATTTAACATTCATAATAAAAAAACACAAAAATAACTTATATAGCAAAAACTATGTCACTTAAATGTTGACCACCATTTTCTCTACACTCTACAAGTCTCTTGGAGAAGTTAGTCATGACTCTGTCCAATGTTTGACGAGGGATCTCAAGAATTTCTCGCCGAATGTTCTCCTTCAGTTGGTTCACATTATTTGGTTTGTCAACATAAACTTTTCCCTTGAGGTACCCCGCTCAAGGTGAACAAAATGGCGCCCATCCCCACCCGCCCAGACGTCCCCACCACTACCTATACCCACTCAAAAACCGTCAGGTTTGACTGCCGGACCCTGTTTTTGCTATATAAGTTATTTTTGTGTTTTTTTATTATGAATGTTAAATTTCCAATTCTCCTCTTTACAATAAAAAAAAATTATTAAAATATCTCAACAACTTATTGATTTATCCCATTTCAAAAACCGTCAGGTTTGACTGCCGGACCCTGTATTTATTCACTTAATGTTCACGGTGGTGTTGTGTTACCGGTATGAAGATTTATCTACTATTGAACTTCACGTGGGAAATCTGCTTAGTTTACGCAGCCCCTGCGTGACGGACTTTACGGTATATATACATCCACTCATCGAAGCTACCCTGTTGTATTTCAATGAGGAGAATAAAGATTTCTCGGAACAAAATGCTTTACAAAGTTTGGCTAAAAGTTCCAAGAACCGAACTGACGAGTTTAGCCCAATTTCTACTAATCTTTCCCCCTCATTATTTTCGTTTGTCCCTGCCCTTTAAGGAGGAAAACGTATCTTATCTTTCTGACTGGAATTATGACAGTAATGATTTCGAATTTACTCAGGGAGCGAGAAAACCATGGCAACATTTAATTAACATGATCCGTTAAATTGTTAATTGAGGAAATTGAAGTGCCTTATTTGAACATCGTTGGGAATCTAATATAGCTAAAATAAATCTTGAGAATATTATTAATACATTTTTAACTAGAACAAAAGAATTTGGTTCACCATCAATATATAATATTAAATATTATTTTCATTGCAATTAAAAGTATTAATTCCAGTAGATTAAAATTTACTATTTAAACAATTTATGTCAAATAAAATTAGCAATTCTGTTTTGTTTTAAATAATATGATGAAACAGGATCTTTAAAAATATGGCATTTGATATGTTATCGTCTAAAGTTAAGTATAGTGTATGCGTGAAAGCCTTTTTAAAAACCAATTTTATTGATAATAACAATTACAACCTTAAAATTGAGCTGAGTAAGAGGCTTAAGCTACTGGGGAAATGACAAGGAGATGAAAAAAGGGAGGGATTATAAAGGAAAAAGTCCGTCATGCAGGGGCTGCGTAAACTAAGCAGATTTCCCACGTGATGTTTTACAATAGAGAAATTTCACGAGAGCCGAGCAGTTAAGGAAACGGCCGAACTAGCTTTTGGCGGGGGAAAGTAACTCGTCCGTTAGTCGCCCAGATTTAATAAAAATGCAAATATCTCGGTTCATATTCAAGATAGTGAATAAATGTATAGAACAATATGTATAGCAACTTTAATTTGCAATAAGATTGATTCTGTACAATTTTTCGATCAGACGTATAGTAACGGAGATATTTCGAATTTAATTTTCAAAAATCCTCACCTCTAAACCCCCCCCCTCCCACTTGGCCGATTTCAGCCGTTAACGAACTTGATCTTTCTTTTTTCATAAAACGACTAAATATCGAGTTTGGTAACGATACAAAAAAATTGCGACCTCTAGAGCTATATATATATATATATATATATATATATATATATATATACAGTTTTGAACGGACCTCATTTTCGTCATCTACTAGGTAGGATCGATGGACATTTGAAGAAAAATTTCGAAAATTCCGTCATGAGTACAACCTCAATAGCTGATTTCCCTTAAGGGAAATCTGCTAATAAATGCTGATGTTTGTGATGTCAGCAGAGCGGATGTTCCCAAGACGTAACTCCTCCCTCCTTAGGCTGAAGCCGTCCTCGGCGAAGTAAGTGGTAAGCGAGGAAGCGATGATGAAGAAGCCGTCCGAGTTTCGCTTTCTTGTGCTTCTGTTGGCTGTAGTCTGGTGATGAAGCCTGTTTGATTTCTATAGTAATAATAGTCATTCAGAAGTTCACATTGTCCTGTAAATAGCTCTGTATATCTCATAATAAAAGAGGGATATATTACTTTTCTTATAACCTGCCCTTTGTGATATACAGGATAGGATAAAAGGGAGAATGTTTTAAATGTAGGAGATGGAAATGGGATTTGGATAAAATAAGAAATAATATGATTACGAATAGAACAATGCACTTTTAAAATTTGGCAACATATTAGGGTCAGTTGAGATCAAATTTAAATCAGTATTATTAATAAGTGTCTCCAGTTGCCTGTAAGATATGATACTGGAATGAAGCATATTAAGTTTGCAAAAGTCTAAATTAGTATCTATATCGTTAATTGTATTAAATAGCAACATTAAATTATTAAACAAAATAGAATACTGTTGCGTAAGCATTATAGCATTAGTTTCGTTGCTAAAATACTGATAATATTTTTTCTAATCTAGCATTATTAGTCTCAATTATTGATATATCTTTATTAAATTCACTAATTAATTTCTTTTTAATAGGGCTTAATTTAGAAGGTTGAATAACAAAATAATTTTTATGAGGTATACAGAGGCTACTCACACTGTAGTGATGTTCCTCCGAGTCTTCCTCCAGCTGACAAGATGAATCTGATGACCATGTTGACGTCCTGAGTCATCTGCTCCTCCAGATTCCTTCTAGCTGCTCCAAGCAGAGTAACAGGCTACAGCTACTGGGGAAATGACAAGGAGAGGAAAAAAGGAAGGCATTATAAAGGAAATAAATGCTGATGTTTGTGATGTCAGCAGAGCGGATGTTCCCTAGATGTAACTTAAGACTTATATATTTATAATTTCTAGTTCGTTGGATTAACTTTTCAAAAAAGATCTATTCATTCCAAATAAATACTTTGTGTTGGAGGCTTATTACTAGTATACAGCGAAAAGTTCTCCCTGGCTCATTGTGTCTGTCACACGTGTCTTGTAATAATGTAACTTATTATATTATATTATTTTTAGCAATTTAATTTATTAAGAGTAGAATTAAAATGGTTCATTTAGTCGTTTGACAGACGTGCTCTGGGCTCTCAAAACCCGAGGGCCCACCCACGTGGGTATTCTAATCAGATTTCCCTTGTGAAATTTTACTATGCCTATTCTAGAGACTTTTTGAGAATGGTTATTTAAACAAAATATCCATAATGTGGTTGGGTGATGGCGTTCAAAATTCTTAAGTCTGAATGAATAAAGGACCAATCAACTTTAACACTAACTGAGCTCAGACAACTATCATTAAGACAGAAAAAATGCTGGGCGAGTACTAGAATGTTTGTAGTCCAAGACGACCGTCTTCTGCCTCTCTATTAAGCAAATACTATGGACCCTCTGCGAATATTGGGAACTCATGTAAGGTTATCAGATAACGTGAATAACTCTCTCGTAAGGCCATAACAGGATTGGGGCCTCTGGTGGCTTTAAGGTAGCCATTGGCTTATGAATAACTTCTACGCAAATTTTATCACTTGTAGTATTTAGCAAACCCGAGAGTCTGTGATCCCAAATTAAGCATGGACCCAGATAAAGCCATGCACAGGATAACACAAGATGTAGGGCATGGTGGTGAGTTATTGATGCATTTTAAGAGAACTATCGCAGCATTGGCATGTGGTGTTAACAAATTCACACTACTTTCTGAAGAAGTGAGCTTAGAAAATCGTGGATCAAATTAAGTACATGAAAACCCCTTGAAAGAATGGTGAGAGTTCTTTGCCTCTGATCCAGGTAGTTCTTGAATCAGAGTTGTAGCCCATCCAAAAGGAGTTTATAGAAATTCTTATAAATTCTATAAAAAAATTAATTACATCTCAGATATGGTTTATGACACTGTTTAATAAAATATTAGAGGAATCCTGGCACATTGTAATAGGAGGATACCGAAAGCATGAAATTAATTGAAATTTGAAAATTCGTAAAAAATAGTTCTATTACAATTGAAAATGTGGGCTGAAAAACATGTGTTGCCATAAGAATATTCTGTGTTGGAAAATCCTAAGGAAGTAGAAGCTGAGGCTCTAGGGAGGGAGATGTAGTTATTTCCAGCACCACCTACTTAATGTTTGATAAAATTGAAGGCTGCGCAAGGGATTTATTGGTATTAAAGGCTGAAAAAGTATAAGGGAATAAGAGTTTTTCTTCCTTTTTAAAACACCTAAAGGCGCCAGGAATCTCATGTTTTAAATAAATGTATTTGTGTTTATCAATAGACGCCATTCTTTAAATGAACACAGCAATAACTTATCGTTTAAGACAGTAAAAGTGGTTGAAGGAAGGGGATTTCACGAAACAATTGGACGTAATATAGCTATGCATAATTCAATTAACAGTAATAAATAAGAAAAACGTGTGTAAATACAAGAATTTATTCCGTTTTAGTTTTCTTATTCCTCTTCGGTCATTCATACTACACCGAATAGATGACAGAGATATACTTCTGTGCAATGGAATTCCACGACCAGTAATCTTCAAGGACAAGTCTCAGTTAATTGCAACTTATTTACAAAGGGGCTGTAGTGCTCTAATTTATATATGAAATCTCATTGAGCAATCCAGTATCTTATTTTACAGCTAGTCAAGGTGCACAATGAAGATAGGACGATCTGAGAAATACGGACTGCCTAGCTGGGGAAACGTAGCGTTGGAAAATAATACTATGAATTGGAGGAAAGCAGCCTTCAAAAGGACAACAGCTTAAAATAATCATAGAACGATTCTACTCAATTCAAGTAAGTGAAATTAACAAATATAGTTCCATTGACTTTTTCTAACAAACATAGTTTCCATTGAGCTTTCCTCCCTAAGGCCAAATATAAATATAATAGTGACAATAAAAGGTCATCAAGCCGCAACAGTCAGCTAATTTATTACTGTGTTAAATTATTAATGAACAATATGAACCATATTTTCATTGATGTACATGCTCCACTTTTGATCCATAAAATTATAACTATCCTATTAATAGCTTTAATTTATGTTATGTTTATGGTTCTGGATGGAGAAGAAAGATGATCTCAGGTAAGAATCAACCAAATAATGCATCGTAATATTTGTGAAGGAACGATGTCTTTTTCAGTTGATTCTTACTTGCAATTTATAATAGTTAGTCACCTTCAGCGCACAGTAACTTTCTTATGATTATTTTTAAATATTTTCAACCAATACGTAGGGTTTGTTATTGGTGGATTATACGAACATGGGATGAAGCTAAAATAACCTGTAGATTAGTTAATGTAGGACTTAGTATGTGTGCTCAATTTGACTTGAACATAATAGCAGTAGGAGATTTGCAGTAAGTCTGTAAGCTGCAGCACCCTAAGATCATTAAATTACACAAACATTCTTCATTCAGACAACTAGGGCAATCCCCCACCATTATAAGTCAGACGGTATGAGACTGTCTATAAAAGCCTATAATTTAGACAATGAAACTGATTTTCTTTCTGATGGCTTCAAATTGGAACTCCGTCTTTCCCAAGTTAGAGGTCTACTCTTCTCATTGGTTATTTATTTATTTATTATAAACAATAGAGCTCCGCAACTGTGGCGATTTGGCTCTTCTTAAAGATGGGAAAAACAAAAAATAAGAAGTAAACAAAATAACAAAAAAATGGAACACACAAAATAATATAAAGAAGAATACTCTAAACGGAACACAAAGCACTAAAAGAAACAAGAAACACGAACACAACTTAGAATTATAAAAGTGGTAAATAAATAAGTGAACAGAAAATTTGATAACAGAAACAACAACTATTCATAAAAACACAGATATATCATTCAAATTTAAACACACCACACAACATACTCATCCGCACGCACGCACACACATTAACAATTTTAAAATATGTAATTAAATATTCTCAAACTGCTCAATTGTTTTTAAATATGTGACAATAGTGGCGATATGTGGGCTACCCTCAGTCAGTAGTTCTTTCAAGTCTTGTGGAATGTTTAAGTAAGTTGGTAATCTGCATTCTGTTAGTAGGTGTTTTACAGTTAGTCCAGTGTTGCAATGAATACAGGTAGGCTTGTCTTTATTGTTCATTATGTAAGAATGTGTCAGGTATGTATGTCCAATACTTAGTCTTGTGAGGACAACTTGGTCACTTCTTGAATCTAGGTATTGTCTCTTTGACCATCCTGTAGCATTGCGTTTTATTTCCAATAATTTGTTGTCAATACGGAACCAGTGTTTTTGCCAGTCTGAGTATTTTTGTTTGCACTATATTGTTGAGGTCTGCTAGTGTTAGCGTAGTTATGTCAGTAGTAGTCATTTCTGTTGCTAATTATGCATGTTTGTCAATATCAGTCATTTGTGTAATGTCCTTGTGTCCGGATAACCACATTTTAAATGTGTTTAGTGCATCTATTAGTTCGAGTGTTTTTGAAATAAATTAGTGGATGATTGGAGTAGATGTTTTCCAAGGAAAGTAAAGAACTTAACACGTTGTGTGCTAAGGTGCCCGCCGGCGGGCAAATAGTACTTTCCCCCCAGGCGGATTGCCCGCCGGCGGGCAACCTTCCTACGCAGTTTTACTCATCTTGGAGCCCTTTTACTAGCCCCCACCACTTAGCTTCTACTTCGTTTCTTCATGGAATTCATTACAGAGTTGCGCCTTGAGCTTACAATTTTTTCAATAGAAAAAAGTTCGTGTTTTGGATTTCTTAGATTTCACGTAAGTATTTTAAATTAATTCACTTTAAATTTTTTTTCTCGGAAAATAATAGCCAGATTTTTATTTTTTCTATTTTTCCGATAAATAAAATCTCTCAATGAAATAAAATGTGAAGAAAACTAAAACTTTTTTTTTTGCGCCATTAGCATGAAATTTGAATTTGGAGTCCCGCTCACAACGTGTTTAGTACGTTTTGTTTTTGATAGTGGTGGCTGAGCCCGTTCCGTGTTCTGTCTTAGATCTGTCTGTGAAAATGATTAGAGTGTTAGTATTTTGTGAGATTACAGCCTTGAAAGATGTCTGATATAATCTCAATGGCTAGATTCCACATTTCAAGGTCATACATCACTGTGCGTTTGTTGTCAATATCTTAATAAAATTGAATCCTTTCCGCTCAAGAGCACTGATAAAACAATCTTATTGTGCCGACCATTCTGACTTCTATAGCGATTTCCAGACTATTGATTCCTATTCATATCTCTAGCAGGACGTGCCTCAAATAGAGAACATGTACTCTCCAGTTTAGAACTGAATGTAATTAAATGCCTTCACCTACAACAGCGTATAGAGTTGAATAATTCATTGGAATACACAAATTAGATCCATCTAACAACAATTACATTGTGCACTATATATAATAGTAAGTTTTTATTACTATAATTAAACGTTATTATCCCCAGCAATACATATATATATATATATATATATATATATATACATATATATATATATATATATATATATCTATTACACATTTGTTTTATCTATCATGGTAAGCAATTAAATTTTGTGATATCATTAACGGGTAAAAACACATACATAAAAATCTGACGTGGGTACCACATGGCCTTGTAATCTTATTAGATTAAATAATAAAAGCAATTAATTGTATCCTATTTAAAATGGTTTCATTTGAAAGTGACATACGATATCTCCATTCCAATGCATCGGACCAAAAACGTCATAGAACATTATGTATAGACCTTTAAAAGATATAGAAACAAGGTATTATACACCTTTTATCTCCAATAAGTACAAAGAAATTTCAAGTTTTAAGGAAAAAACAGCTATTGAGGTTGTACTCATGACAAGATTTTTGAAAAGTTTCTTCAAATGTCCATCGGTCCAACCTAGGAAATGACGAAAATGAGGTCCGTTCAATATATATATATATATATATATATATATATATATATATATATATATATATATATATATATATACTTGTCTGTTAACGGTCAAGCGGTGGCAATTTTTGTTCTGTAGATACCAAACTCGAGATTTCTTATTCTTAATGGCTGAAATCGGACACGTTGGAGGGAGGGGGTTTAGAGGTGGAAATTTCGAAATATCTCCTTTATTATTCGTCATACCGAAAAAGTGTATATAGCTGTTAAGTTGTTATATTAAGACATGAACTTAACCAGTAATTTTATGTAACACTTATATTTGAAAAAATAAAAGAAATAAACACATGCTAACACCATAACCTATAGTTGGTTATCAACCTCGACCCGGCTGAGATAGTTTTTGTATATATAATATGTGACTCACTGGTGCTTGAGGCGGCTAAGCGTCCTTGCAGGCGTTCCACTCATGTTCACTACAAATTACATTTAACGGTCAAAGCGGGCACACAACAGTTCCTTTTTTAAAATGTTTCTTAGTTTAGGCTCTTGTGAGATACACGCACTTTTTGATGGTAACCTAGCACTAAGATAATTTTTTATATCATATGTTTTTTCAAGCAATGGTGTTAATTTTATTTATCATATGTTTTTTTTATTTTTTAAAAAAGTAACCGCTACATAGGCAATATTATTGCAAATTTAATGTTCTATAAAAGTTATTATTTACCTTTTTCTTCATTATCTTGATTATTAATCTAGATGTTTGCATTTCCTTTGTTTTTAGACTTCAGCAAACCCCCACTTTTAGTCACCACACTTAAAAAATAAGAGAATATGAATGAAACACCTTATTCCACGCTTAAATACCAAATAATGTTTTCAATAGGATATTAAGATTTGATATACATGCAAATAGTTGATAGCAGTAGTGTGATAACGTCATCTATTATTATTTTATTGACGGCCCACTTCTATTCATCGGAATTGATTTTTTTTTTTTTTGGAATTAGAGGATATATACTGAGATGAGCTCAGTAGCGTATCATTCCAACATGTGGGAAATCTGCTTAGTTCACGCAGCCCCTGCGTGACGGACGTATTTGATTATCCTCCTTCACTAAACCCTTCCTCCGCCTGAGTTGATTTCAATCAAAAGAGGAGTTGCACAACTAGACAATACACCATCCCAAAAATGGAATTTCAATATTCTAAGGCTAGCAGGGTTTTTAGTTTGATGCGTACATACGAACAGAAGAAACTAGTCATAATGAGTTCACGTAGGATAAATTATGTTGAAATCTGAAAACAAAAAATTGCCCTTTACTTCTTATATGGAAGTAAAAAGAAAAAATGAACGTTAATAAATAATAATAATAATAATAATATCGTGCGAAAATTTTTAAATTCCCCATAACATGTCACACTCACAAACTCCATATCGGTTGGATTTTCCCCCGGTATGGATTTTACTCCAGTTTTCACTGAGTATAAACCTCCCCCATAATAATAATAAATTGCGTAGGGATGTGGCGACCCCATCGCAGATCTTCGGATTGAAACTAGCCACTGGCCCTCCAGGTTGGGGGAACACTTATACTGACATACACACAGTACACTCTACACTAACACTTACATAAGGTCATACTCAGTACACACCCCAGGGTCACCTTCCCTGGGAAATACACCTGGTAGTAGGTATAAAATGCAACCCATTATTAAATATGGTGCGACGAACAAAGAAAACAGCCTCGGACGAATCTGGAGTAAGAGCTGCTCCAGAGGGAATTGATTGTCAGCCCTCAACATCGTCAGGTAGTGCGAGCGGTGCCCCGATGTTGTACGGCTCCGTAAGAACCCCGACTGTACCAACGGTCCAAAATTCAAGCTCTGACTTCAGCTTGGAGGAGGATGACTCTCCTCCCGCTCCAGTCAGAAAAGGTAGGCCAAGGAGTACGCAACAACGCATGAAATGGACTAAGGACATGCATATTGCAGTTATGCGAGCGTACTACCTAGCCACAAAATGTGACACTGAAAAACCGGGATATACTAGACGCATTGAGCAGTATTGGAATGAACTCTATCCTCAGATTACATTAAAGTCTCAAAACCTCGCCGATCAAGTTAGGCGCATATTGCGAACAGGTAAGATACTGACAAGTTTTGAACTTGAGGAAATTAAAAATGAAGTAAGGCGGACCATTGGACTAGAAAATGAAACTGAGCAAGTAGTTGTTAATGAGCCAACGCAAATCAATGATATGGAACAAGAAGTTGAACCAATAAGAGAAAATTATGAGACAAATATAACTATTGCCCTAGATGATCTGCTCATGTCCGAATTCGTGAAATATGAAGGCATTCCATTCCATATGAGGCCAAGGATCCCAAGAATTCTTTATAATAAAAAATCATTAAGTGCTGTTAAAACTATGAATAATGTTCTGGAGTTCCGTGTTGAATCAGTCGATAATATCGAGCAAATTAAACATTGGACATATTCAGCTGCAAGAGGAGTGGCGTGCTATCTAGGTATAGTTCGAGAAGATACTAAAAACTCTCAGAACAGCCAAGCCAGCAAAGTCTGGGTATTCCGCAATGGCAGCGACGATTAGAGAAAAGGATAGCTGACCTTCGTAAGAGAATTGGTATCTTGACTAACTTCCTGTGTAATCCAGATGGTTCTAGTGCCAAGCTCAAAGGTAAAATTGATGAAATTATTGTTCTTCACCTAGGCTTGGTAAATGAGAACGATCTTATTGAGACTCTACGAACCTATTTAGATAAAGAAAAGCAACGGCTTGCTGTATATGCTAATAGGATACGGAGATACAAAGAATCACATATGAGGAAGAAACAAAATGCACTATTTAGCACGCAAGAAAAACATTTTTACCGCAGCATTGGCACAAGCATGGTTAAGAAGCAAATAGATTGTAATGTCAACGATTTGACCAATTATTGGGCAAATATTTGGGAAGTACCTGTGGCTCATAGAAGTGAACAATGGATTAAAGATGCTCCTGAAATGGAAGATGGCAGCATATCGGCTGAAGAAGTGACGCAAGCATTAAAAAAAATGCATAACTGGAAAGGTCCCGGTCGAGATAGAATTCAGAATTATTGGTTCAAGCATTTTACATGCTTACATCACATGTTAGCTAGATGTTATTCAGATTTATTGACAGGCCATGTTACAATACCTGAAGATTTCGCTGAGGGTGTGACCTATATGATTCCGAAAAAGGAAGGTCACTTAGAACCTAAAGATTACAGGCCCATTACTTGCTTAAATGGAATCTATAAACTATTTAAATCTATAATTAGTGCTAAAATAAATAGCCATCTTGTTTCCAACGGGCTTCTTGCTCCAGAGCAGCTGGGTTGTAAAAGTGGTGCTAAGGGATGTAAAGAGTTATTAGTTATAGATTCATTTATAGCATCTCAGGTCTCCAAAAAACAGCGGAATATTTCTATAGCATGGATTGACTACAAGAAAGCATATGACTCAGTACCTCATAGTTGGTTAATTGAAGTTTTAAAAGTTTATAAAGTTGCTCCAAGTGTAACCAATTTATTGTCACGTTTAATGGCAACATGGAAAACTTCGCTTAGCATTGGAAAGGGGAAGACAAAATTCCAGAGCGAGACAATTAAAATAAAAAGAGGTATTTACCAAGGTGACAGTCTCAGCCCCTTGTGGTTTTGCTTAGCTATGAATCCCATGAGCCAAATAATTCGAGACACTGAATACGGTTACGAAATTTCAATAGGCAAAAAGAAACTAAAGTAAGTCATAGCCTTTATATGGATGACCTGAAGTTATATGCAAAGACACCTACCCAGTTGCAAAGCATGATAGGCATAATAAAGAATTATAGTGATTCTATTGGTATGTCTTTTGGGTTAGATAAATGTGCTGTCTTGCATATTTCACGAGGTCAGAAAATGACTACAGATAATATAATAGTTTCTTATGAAACCTATATTCACGAACTAGAAAGGACTGAATCATACAAATATCTTTGTTTTCAACAGCATCTGAAAATAGCGAAAAAGGATGTAAAAGACCTATTAAAACATGAATTTATTAAGCGCTTGGGACTTATTTTTAACAGCTATCTTTCAAGCCGCTATAAAATAAAAGCAGTTAATACATGGGCCATACCATCTCTTATCTATAGTTTTGGCATAATAAAATGGTCTAACATTACTCTTGATGAGTTGGATAAACTCATAAGAACGGAGATGACAAAAGCCAGAATGCACCATCCGATTTCATCTATGGCCAGGCTGTATTTATCGAGGAAACAAGGAGGACGAGGCCTTCTCAACATCCGAAACCTATGTCGGTCTCAGGAAGTTAACCTGAGACATTACATAAGATCGAATGATAGCCACTTCTTCAAAGAAATAGTTAAACTTGATGATGGGTTTACGGCCATGAACTTGAAATGTAGTAACAATCCTGAAGTTAAAGATGAATCCCACTTTCTTTCAGAATGGCAAAGTAAGGAACTTCATGGTCGTTACTACAGTCGCCTTTATGACTCGGAGGTAGACTTGGCTTATTCTGTCGCGTGGCTGACGTCTGGAAAGCTGTTTTTAGAAACAGAAGGTTTCATTACAGCTATCCAAGACCAAGTGATTGCCACCAGATCATACAGACGTCACATCCTCAAGGACAATAGTGTCCTGGACAAATGTAGGTTATGCAACAAAGCTTATGAGTCCATTCAACATATTACGGCTGGATGTGAAATACTTGCTGGGTCCGAATACTTACAAAGGCACAATAACGTGGCAAAAGTATACCATCAAGCTCTAGCAGAGAAATTCGGCATGGTAGACAAGAAGGTCGCTTATTATCGCTATATTCCTCAAAAATTATTGTAAAAAGATAATATAAAGATGTATTGGGATGAAGCGATGATAACTGACCATACTGTGCACCATAACAAACCGGATATTCTCATTATTGACAAGATCAATAAGACTGCTGATATTATTGACATTGCAGTGCCCAATGATGAGAATATTCGAAAATCCCATGCCGAAAAGTTAAGAAAATATCAAGAATTGGCTATCGAGCACAAAGAGGTATACAAACTGAAATCTGCCATAGTTACGCCTATTATAGTAAGTTCAAATGGACTCTTGCCAAAAACAACGATAGCAGGCACCAAGAACTTGAAACTGCCAACAGCAATTATAAAAGAAGCACAGCAAGGGGTACTTCTTGATACTGCTAGAATCGTGCGAAAATTTTTAAATTCCCCATAACATGTCACACTCACAAGCTACATATCCGTTGGATTTTACTCCAGTTTTCACTGAGTATAAACTTCCCCCATAATAATAATAATAACAATAGTAATAAAAAAAAAACCTTGATTGATGGTTGAGTTTATTCGTTTCAGGTGGTTTTTAGGTTTAATTAACATTAATCATGTGTGTTACTTTTAAGGACGCAATCCCAAAGTGTTACTATTTGCCACTACCAAGATCAATTAATTAATTTGAATACATCGCGAATTAAATATATTTCTTCAGAATAATAGTGAATAATAATGAATATTCCTTTTATGATCTCATTTTTTGCATAACGCAAGTGAGTTCTGTGAAATTCCAGTTTTTTGGAATACCGGTGAAGCACAATTAAAAATTAAATGAAAAAAAAAACAATTTGGCATTGGTAATGGTGTTATCTGAATTTTTCTCTGAGTTACTGCCGGGTTTGTTTGTCCCTTTCATATGTTTGTTTAGTCGCTCAACATTTTCCTTTTTGTCTTTAACATTCAGTTTCACAATTTTTTCTTTCAGAGCCTTACCTTCTCTCTTTACCTTAGAATAGGTTATCGGATTGTTTTTCTTTCACGAGATTGGCTACCTGACCTTAATATAATCCAACAGAGATATAAAGGGGTGATGGTTTTCCCAAAGTATTTCTTTAGTACGAGGGGAATTTATCGTTTTTATTTCCTTTTTACCATAAGCTTTTTCATACTATGAGTTCAGTTTCAATTGCTTTTCAGCTGGTATCAGTACCTGGAACGTTATTAATACGTTACAAACTTTTGCAAAGCCACAGGAAAAAGTGATGAGCACTGTAAAAGGAAATAGGGAAAGAGATATCCCCTTTCCCGGTGTACTACCTCCTAGAAATAACCCTATCTCTATCTCTCTAAGCAAAAAACCCTTATATGAATAAAGAAAACTTTCAGGAAACAGACATAATCACTTTATGTAAAATAATTTTGTTATTCTTCATACATTTAAGTTTGTTGTTTATTATTACTTACATCCACTTTATGCTACTATGGCTAATCGGGCGGGTTATCTGCACTTTTCTAGCCAGGGTGGGCCTAAGGAGTTTATTTAATGAGTCCTTCGCCAAATAAATTTCTATTGCACAGGGCGGGAATCGAACCCGCCACTCTAGGTCTACCACGCGAGATTAAGACCAACGCCATAACTCGCACGGCCAACCTTAGCTCCCATATAAGTTTGTATTTAAGGAAACTTAATTTTTGTTCATTTTAATGGAATAAAAGGTTTTTCTATTCATTCATATAAGTTAGTAAACAAATATAATTTTATTTTTACTAAATTTATTTATTTATTTATTTATAATACATCAGTTTACAGGATAAACCCATACTGATGGGGTGTCGGTATTATGTAACCGACACCCCATCATTACAAAATATGATCCTATTACTTGGGGTACAAACAAAACACATTAGAAATAGTAGCAATAAAATAAGATATAAATTGAGAATAAAGTAAAATTAATTGTTTTACAAAACAAAATAGGATAGAATAAAAGACCAATAAACGACAACAATAAAGAAAGACAACATAGGAATTAAATAATCTTACAGTATCCAACTCAGAAACAAAAATTAGAACGAAGCGAAACCAAAATAATTTAAATATTTTAGACAACGGAATATATGTACTTATATTTTAATATAGCAAAATAGGGATTACAAACTAAATAATACATTTTCTAATTTTTAAAAAATTAACTATGTATAAGAATATATTATGTAATTGGTCTTCTGTACGAATACATAATAATGTTACAATATCAACAGAATTATACAAATATTTTTGAATAAAATATGTTCTAAAGTAAATATTTATTTGGCATTCAAGGATAAAATGAGAGAAATAGTCTTGTCCTGAATTGCAAGGGGGCAAGGTTTGTCAACAGCGAAATTAAAACATTGCCTATTATAATTTTATTTTTACTAAATTTATTTTGAATGTGCAATTAAAAAGGCAGATTTTTAAATGAGTACGATCAGATATTTACCAAGGTCTGATTCCACAGGTAAAAGTTCGTCACGTAGGGGCTACGTAAACTAAGCAGATTTTCCACGTGCATATATAGTATACTTGTGACTTCATCTCACCATATATTCTCAATTTCTATGTAAAAAAACTATGGCTAGAGGAAGCGTTGAGGAGGGAGAGAGAGGGTGTTACCGAGGGCTGAAAACAAGGAAGTACGAATAACTCAATTAGTATTTGAGTTCCAAAAAAATGAATAGAATAACAATTGTAAAGCATCGATAGTTTAAGCAGATTGGTTTTATAACATTTTACGATCATATTAACGGATATATTTTGAATTATCGAATCACCCACCACTTAACCACAACTATTCCTGGACCAACTTCAGCCACTAACGTTATATGATCTTTAGTGTTGACAGAAAACCACGACAACCTTCAGTAAACATTTTTTATACGAGAGGAAAATTGTATGAATCACTCAAGACTCCAATATAGATTTTCTCATCACCAATGAAGAAGAACGCATATTCTACGTAGACTGACATTTCACACTCACCAAATATTAAAAAAAGTCTGGCACGCCAACCAAACCAAGCAGATTTCCCACGTTGTGGGGATAAAAAATATCGAGTATGGTATTGATAAAATTAGCATTTTCATCTTAGAACATAAAAGCGTAAAATTATTGATGCCTTCCTCACACAACGTAATCCCACGTTTCTTGCATAATAAAGGTCCCTTGAAAACAATGTTTGGAATATATGCTTAGAATAAAGTGGTTCATGATATAACAGCTTATTGTTAATATGGCAGGAGTAGGTGAGGGGGTTTACTTAAGGATGAAAACTAAAAAATCTAAATTTATAGGTTAACTATTCGTGGTAGAGAAAATATGTTTATAACAATATTTATGGGCAATTAAAGTTTAAGGAAATATGCTAAATGTAGGAGGTGCCCAACCTTCAGGGTAATTGCCTACCTTGCATACAATATACACACACACACACACACACACACACACACACACACACACACATATATATATATATATATATATATATATATATATATATATATATTTGTAAGTTAACACTCTAGCGGTTGCAGTTTTTCTTGATCGTTACCCAACTCGACATTTAAACGTTTTATGTAAAACTAAAGGCCAAGTTAGTTAACGACTGAAATTAGGCAAGTGGAAGGGGGGGGGAAGGGGGGGAATTTGAAAATTCAAAATATCTCCATTATTATGAGTTGTTTTCCTATACTTGTACAATTGTTCCGTATTTTATTTTTTTAATTTTCAGCCTTCAGTAAACCCCCACTTTTAATCATCGCATATTAATAAAAATATATTATGACATATTTTCATTGAATTTATAGTGTGCGGGGTGCGTTGTGTGATGGCGTCATCATTCAAGATTTTACGTTTTAAACTCGACAATGTTAATTTCTTCTCGATATTTAACTGTTTTATTTAACATCAACGATATTAGTTAAAGGCTGAAATCGGACCTAGATAGAAGGGTTTAGAGGGTGAAAAATGTTATGAAACCATTCTTGATAAACTATATGACCTTTGGATGTTGTTTTATACATTTTTTCGTATCTCTACTCGTTAGATTTTTTTTTTTTGGAAAGAGAAGATACTTTATATTGTGAGATGTGTCATTTCGGGGTGTCTGCTTAGTTTATGCAGACCCTGAGTGACGGACGTTTTAAATAAATACTGTTCTGATATATGTGTGAAAAATGTGATGAACTCCTTTGAAATAAAATTATTTTTCTTTTCTTTAAATCTCAAAAACTTCATTGGCTCCGTCAGACAGTTTTTTGGTTTGCTTTAACAAAGTCATACAAATACCAAAGTAATTATAATTAATTTCCTTAGATATTCCTCATAGCTTACTTAAATAATATATTGGGTGCAAAATATCTCAAATACGAAATAATAAATTTTCTTATGCCATACTGCTTTTTCATTAATTACTAAATTAATTTTATTACTTTTAGAATACTGTAAATGCAGTTTTAATTTCATCGAAGTGCTTCGTTGTTAATCTTAATAAAAATGTGTTATATTTATACTGAATGAAAATCCATTCTTTTTTAAGTGACTGGCAGAAATCCCTTTCCATTTCAATAAAAATCAGATTTATTGCACTCTTTTGCTATATAAATAATAAATGTATTTAAAAAGCACAACAAATTTATAAAACTATTATTTAATTTTCATAAATGTCTTGAGCATGAATAAACACTAATAAAATATACATGAATCTACGATACAATGAAGATAATCCCTGAATTAGTGTTAGTCAAGAAATCATGTTTTAATATTTATATCACAAAAGCAGCATTAAATTTTATATTTGGAGAAAAAACAAAAGTTAATCGACCTAGTTTTTTAAATAATTCGTAACTGATCAGAGCTTGAGGACAGAAGACGAGGGAGAGGCACTGCAGTCAAACTAATGCACTATACCTTTGGGGCATGAAGCTTCTGCAACAGATTCTGTAAGCGAGGACTCTAACAACAGATAGCAATCTGCACAATCAATCTCAGTTCATATTGTTAATACAATGTATAACTATCAATTAAGTTTATTTGCGGACATGATATAATATTGCTGTTATAACTAGATAAGCATATCCATGTGCTCATGCTTGCGAATCATAACTGTCTTGGACACTCACACATACCATAGGGATCAAACCTCGGAAAAAACATCGAAATAGTTTGCTTATACTAGAATAAAATATTAACTAATTTATTTATTTCGCAACTTGAGTGATTCACACTTTCTTTTTGCTATAAAAATAAAATAATAGGTAAAATCAGCCCATTATAAAACATAAAGTTAAAACATCAGTAGTAACGAAAAGCAGGGTTGCGATTTCTCCAGTGGATTCAGCGTCAGTTAAATTTGGGTCATGGTGGTGGAGATGTTTCATGATTGTCACAATGTAGTAGTTCTGAAAGGTTGGTAGGTAAGTTCATGTAAGCTTTAGGTCTGCAGTCTGTGTGTTTGATAGTTAATTGTGTATTAGGCAGCGTACATAATGGTAGCTCAGTCGTAGTCATGAAGTGTTCATTTGTTATCCGCGATTGGCCATGTCTCAAGCGAGCAAGAACGATTCCTTTACATTAGTGATCTGATTATTTAACAGCCGTTCACGAATATTGTCTTTTATTTCATTTAGTTTTTTGTGTGTCTGGCAAATCCACTTCCCATTTTATGTTGACCACTTTTCTAAGGCTTAAATCGGGCAAAACCTCATTTATATCTATTTTAATGACAGTGGAAATAATTTTGACTCAATTAACTATATGTTAACAGAACCAATGCTCCAAATGTGGTACTGATTGGTGATGGGAATGGCAGGATAAGTGATGCTAAAGTTTTAAATGAGGAAATGCAATATTATTCTGCAGTATCGACAAAAAAACAGTCCAAAGGCAGAATGATAAACCAAAGAGCTATGCGTTTGCTCGAGACTATTGAAGAACATAATCTTGTAATGAATGAAATGTGTAGGGGAGGCAGTGAAGGAGGATTTAAATTAATTTGCCCTAATGGAAACTCTCATCGTGTTAGCCTGTGTAACTAAATGCCTTGCTAATCTGAAATTACGACCAAAGCACTCTTGGAAGGAGGTGACGCATGATATGCTTTCAGAAAACGGCAATAGATGCACCTTCCACAGCTCATTTTGGTGGAAGTCTTGATGAAAATATTCAGACACTAATACAGTGCGTCTCAGCAGCTATCCTGGAGTAGAAGGAAAAATTGATAAATTCCAAAGCAACCTTAATTTGATCGCATCTATGCAAAATTAAGGACCAAGGTATTCCGGCTACTCCATTCATTTCGGGGGAAAATCTTGATATTGTAAGAAACAAATATATTACACTGAGAGAAATGAATATATTTTCCTAATTAGCTTTAAAAGAAAAGCATGTTATTAAAAAATTTTATACCAGCTGAAAGTAGTTCTGAGTAACATAATTTTCGAAAATTGATAAAAAGTTTAAAAAAAAAAAAAACGGAATCTCAAAATGATTAAAGCAATTATTGCTACTGGAATATATTAAAATTTCAAAATTCTGTTTAAGCAAGAAATCGCTTCGGAGACAGTGCTCCTTTTAATGAATTTTTGCAAGTACTCTTGAACCATTACAATGAATACTTCAATCCGTAAAATTACCTTAGATTTACAATAATTCTAAAAGCTTTCCAATATTTAAGAAGGGAGAAATTAAAGAATTTTAAAATGATAGTATTTGCAAAGGTTTTTCCTAGCCAGCTGCGGAACAGATTAACAGTTTGGGTAGAAAAAGGATATGGAACAGATGATCTATTCAATTTGTGTAACATTGCAGAAGGTTTGAAACAACACAAAAAGAGGATATACGGTCATTTTGCAGAAAACAGCCACGTTTGACTGCAGCGAGATTTATCATTGCCTCTCAAAGAATCAACGAGTCAAAAAACGTATTTATTCCTTCGCTAAATAATCCCCAAGCAATGGCCTTTATAAAATAACAATATAATTATAAAAAACATTTCATTTTTTTTTAATATTAACTCTCCGAAAATATATAAACCAGTATTATATTAGCAAAAAAAATTACAGTATGTAATTAGCCGTTTCAGTTTCAAAAAGTCCGTCACGCCGGGGCTGCTTGAAATAAGCCGATTTGCCGATTTAAATATTTGATATTTTTAATAAAAAAATGAAAGTAATTAAATCCGGAGAAATTTGTGAATGCTGCCAGGAATTTATAACGAACGGATTAAAACATTTATTATTGCAATGCTCGGAATACAGCTATTACAGAGAGCAATATTTGAAGAAGTTTATATCCACAAGTGATGACTTAATGTCACTGGAAAATATCTTTCACATTGAGGACATTTATAAATTGAACATGATTTACTCATTCCTGTCAGCAGTATGCAACTAGGCAACGACATAGTTTATACCATTATCTTGAAAATTACACCCTATAATTTTGAAATGTCCAACGAAGTCAATTAATGCGTCACAGTAAACAAATGAACAAAAGTAAATACGTATATGATGAATAGTACTAATCAGATTAAATTATAAAGAATTTTAGAAGTTTAAGTACCTGAAAACATTTAATAAAAAACAAAAAATTAAAAAAATGTAAAATGTATTATTTTACTGTCGTAGGTTAATATTTTGTCATTAGTTCTTATATATATATTCTTTTTGTAAATTACTTGTAAGATTACTAACACTAAATAGGCCAGACTCAGGCTAAAATATGTACATATTAGCCAATGAAATCTATCTATCTATTTAAGCTTCAAATTAAGTGGTTCATGGTATAACAGCTTATTATTAATATGACATGAATAAGAGTGGGGGTTCACAGATGGCTAAAAAATAAAAAATTCAAATATCTCGGTTAATAATTAAGATACTAATAAAATATACCGACATTCATAGAACATTAAATCTGCAATAAGATTGTTTTTAAACTATTTTTTGATCAGACGTATTAGCAGATATTTGAAATTTTCGAATTTCCTCCTCTAACCCCCCCCCTCACCCACGGGTTCAATTTAAGCCATTATATATATATATATATATACACAGGGAGTCCCAGCTTTCCGTGGCACCCCTCATAAAATCTCCAATTATTTTCATACAAAGCTGACGCTTGGTGTGCCATAATTGGGATCCCTGAAAAATCTTTTCAGTCCATATTCAACCTCGTAACCTTCTCCAGTACTTCTTCAGCTCATAACTTTGGAATTTCTAATGGAATGCCCTACATTTTATAGCGGATTCTTGTAGAAAATAAAATTCAAAAACGAGTTTATATAGGTGAAATTTTCGACTTGATGCATTGTTAGCCGTAAAATTCACAAATCTTTATTTCAGAAACGGCACATTTTATTGAAAAAATGCTGTAACATAAAAGTTTTAGTCAATGAAATTATATTTGAAACAAGTCTACGGTTAAAGGAGTGGATTCAGAAATAAATGAAAATAAATTACATATTATACTTACTCCAACATAAAAAAAACATCAACATAACAAAAATTCTATTCTTCGATGGTGAAACATTTCTCTTATTGTTGATCGAGTAGTGATTGAAATGTGGGAAGGACATCCGTCAAGCTGCAGCCACATTTCATTTATTTGAATCAGGGGTATGTCTTCTTTTTAATTTAGAATTTTTTTTATTTAAGAAGCTTTTGAAGACTGTACCATTTGAAGTTTTATCAAAAAAATGTAGGCCGACGATTCTTCCCTGGAAGATTTCGCACCCTTCTTTTTTTGTACATGAACTGTGCAGGTGGAAAAATGTATTCCTTTTACAAATAATTACTAAGTAATTAATTTTAAATAAATGAATTCCCTACCTCATTGTAGCCGTGGCAGACGAATGGAGATACGAGTTCTTGTCGGAAACAACGTACACTAAAAACACAAAAATAAAGAATTCACTAATTGCTAATAAATAGTTAATTAATAAATAATTAAACTACAGTATTTTTATAATTGATTATACTGGTTATAATATTTCTTTTTATTTATTTATTTCTTCAATGAAGCATCCCTTATTATAGAGAGGGACCTTATTTCCAAAATGACCCGTATAATATAGTACATTAAATGTATTTGTAGATGCAATCTACGGTCATTTATGAGATGGCTGTATGTCGGTTCATTAGTAAAATCGCACGGGCATAATGGGTGTTAGTCAGTTTAAATTGGATTAGCCTCACATTAATTGAGCACTGTCCCGTTGGTAATTTTGTTGTTTAAAAGTCAGTAGGTGTTTCTTTCAAGTTCAATTATTCTGCAATGTCGGGAATGAAAGTATTTAAATGCTGTTCTTGTTATAATATGGAGGAGGGGACATTGGATGGATCCACTGGAGAAAAAAGGTAGAGTAATAGCCATGTGCTCTGCTCTCAAGTCCTTACAAAACCTTTATACCATTTTGTGGCTTATCCGTAGGAGACATATGTGTTGGTTCAACTCTACTATCAAATATTTCAACAACATATCCAGGAAACGTGTATTTCTTCAATTACCCCCTTCAATTCTTCAAATTCCACGTCAGTTCTTAGCCTGTTAGATGGATTTAATAGTTTTTTCCTGCGTTCTTCGTCTATCATGGATTTTTAGAGGTAGTTCTATATACTTTATCTATCAAGTTCTCACCAGCGCCTATTCATATTTACTTTAATATTTCTTGATTAAATTGTCCCTTACAACCACCAGAGAAAATGAATAAAGTGATTCTACATTGCCAGCAAATTTCATATATTAAGATATTCATTCAGAAGTAAGTGAATCATAACGGAAAATACAGTATAAAGATTGTTGAGCACTTGGTATTTTCCCCAAAAAGGCAAAATTACATAAATCATAAAAGAACAAAAAGTTGCTTTAAGGCCACACAATGGCAGAACCTAAGTGAATAAACACAATAATAGTATGTGAAATTTATCAAAATCATTATGCACTTTATTCAACTGTAACAGAAATTCATTTATTTCGAGAAAACTAGAACATTGGACAAAAATAATGTGATAGTGTCAAATTAACCCTAGCTATAAAATTCAATTTACTAATAATAAAAAACAAAAGTCCAACATTAAGTAATTAACATCTTATTAAACGATATAATATATTAGTAAATCCTTTTATTAACATAATATCAGGACTATGCTGGAATGGAAATATGTGGAAAAGGATATAATATTTTTCTGAATGATATTCTATGAATGCACTACGTCTAATATTGTAAGTGAAGTGAAAAAAAAATTATAAAGTATAACAATAATGTGCATATTTCATAAAATATTGCTCCACTCTTTTTGGCCATTGGCTGTAATCCCCTAACAATATATAGTTAACTGAGTTGGGGGCCGAGGTGGCTAAAGCTTTAGGGTGATATTATGAAGCATTAACAGTAATCAGTATTCAAAGGGTGTTATAAGCTTGCTGGTGCAATCTTGTAAATTAGAAGAATTAAGTGGATTTTATTTAAATGTACCCTTAGAATAAAACTCTGCAAAAAATAGTATAATTATTCATACTTTAGGGAGAAGGGTGGAGTTGATTTAAAACTAATTAGTAACTATGACTGAAGATCTTGCAGTTTTCAGGGTAGGCGGAATCTGGTAGACCTATTATTTTTACCCTCTACCTTCCCAATATAAAACAAAAAAAATCGTCACGCATGGGTTGCGTAAACTAAGCAGAATTCCCCAATTGAAGTTTTACAATAATTAAATCTGCATACTGGTACAACTTAACACCACTGTGAACATTACTGAAATCTGAAAAATGCAAATATCTCGGTTAATGTTCAAGAAAGATATTAAATGTATATAACAATATTTATAGTAAATATAATTTTCAATAAGATTTTTTTTCTACACAATTTTTCTATCCAACGTATATTAACGGAAATATTTCTAATTTTCAAGAATCCCCCCTCTAATCCCGCCCCTCTCCCTTGGTCGATTTTAGCCGTTTACGAACTTCCTCTTTATTTTTATATATAACGATTAAATATCGAGTTTGGTAAAGATCAGACAAAAATTGCGACCGCTAGAGCGTTAACAGACAATATATATATATATATATATATATATATATATATATATATATATATATATATATATATATACTAGCTAAGGTACCCGGCTTCGCTCGGGAAATCATTTAAGGCTGAATGATGATAGTATTTTTTTGGGCAAGGCTTCAATGTTTACAACTACACTTCCCGTCGGCGCGCATTGTTTTGCTGTGAGGGTCAGGCAGGCGACTTATAAATGAGAAATTTTATATTTGAAGAATAAATAAAAATGTGTTCCTAGTCTATCCCTTGCCACTTTTTAACTCACCTTTTTGAATACTTCAAACCATAATCATGGATAGTATTTATTACAATTAAATATCGTCTATAATGAAACTTATTTCCTGTCAAAAACCAATCCGAGCACATATAGTTTAAGCATAGTTTAGCACGTAAGGTTATATTCATAATAGTAGATCTCAGTGGTAATCACTTCCCGTAATGCCCAGCATTTCACAGGAAATTAGTAAACTCAATTAACTCTATTAGCCTCCGTCTATTTCCGCTCTCGCATTAGAGCTATCAACACTCTTCTCCTTAAATTATTAATTCAAAATATTATTGTAATAATTTATCTACCTGATGGAATTAAATAATAGTGTTACCCTAAAAATAATTTCAATTATATTCAAAAAGCTAGTCGAGGGGAAGAGATCGTAGCCGTCCCTGCAACCTAAGTAATACTTTAAACAATCATATCGAGTTTAAGAGCATTTTGTCTTTTGTCATAATGACATTAAAGTTTAATTGTTATGATAGTACATATCATACATGACGTATTATACATGTTGTTTCAATAACATGAAGATATAGGAAATAAGATAGTACCTATATAACCAAAATCAAAGAGTTTGATTCCCTAGTACTTCCCCTATCACTCCTTGAGGAAATTCAGCACGATTTTTTTTTTAAATAATACATTATACAAATTAAATAATGGAAATGCTCTTATAGTTTAAATTTCTATTGGAAATAAATAACAAAGTTATTTTCTAGGGAAAATAAATAAATGAGGCGAAGGGGGAGGGGGATTTATAATCTCACTAATCCGAATCATACTTAGTACTAAATAATCGAAATAGATAAGGCTAAAACATAACATCATTTGTCATAATATGCCTATATTAATAACACTTAAATAAGTACTAATAAAATCGTCGACTCCCGCTATAGATTTAGCTTATATTCCGTATTTACTTCATTTTACGACATAAGTGAATGAAACAAAAGTTGCTCTAAATAACAAAGTAAACAACTTTTGTTATGTGCACCTTTGCCGAAAAACAAATAGAAAATGAAATATCGTGAATTTTTACTTCAGGCCTCCCTTATAACTCCCACTCCCGTTCGAACCTAAAAATTTTAATATAGCTTATAATCATGGGAGAATTAATGCTAATTGACATACCGAGCTTTGTTAAGTTCGGTTCAATCGTTAGCGCCCAATAAAATAGTTGACTCCCGCTTTAGTTTATAGTATATATCTCGTTTATACTTCGTTAAAATTCAAAAATGAATATCACAAAAGTTACTCTAAATAACAAAATAAACAACTTTTGTTAGGTTCATATTTGCCGAAAAACGAACAGAAAACGAAATACTGCTATTTTAAATTCAGGCCCCCCTTACAACCCCCACTCCTGCCCGTCCCTAGAAATGTTAGTATGGCTTATTATAATGAAAGCGTTAGTGCTAATACACATACCGAGTTTTATTCATTTCGGTTGGGTCTTTCGTCTCAAATAAAATTGTTCACATTCGTTATAGGTTTTTGCGTATATCTCGTTTATAATTCAGTATATGAAAAAAGTGTATATAACAAAAGTTACTCTAAATAACAAAATAAACAACTTTTGTTATGTTTATATTTGCCGAAAAACCAATAGGAATCGAAATATCGTTATTTTTCATTTCAGGCTTCCCTTATAACCCCCACTCCTGTTCTTCTCAGAGGATATTAATATAGCCTAAAGTCTAAGTTGGGTTAGTAGTAATATACATCCCAAGTTTCATAAAATTCGGTTCTGCCGTTTATGCGTGAAAAGGTAACAAACAAACAAACAAACAAACAAACAAACATACACGAAAGAAACAAAATGCAGTTATGGTGTCTATGACATGTGAAACGAAAAGTTATCGTGAAATTTCGCGAAAAAAAACAATGTACAGACAGAGGTTACAATTATATATATATATATATTTATATATATATATATATATATATATATATATATATATATATATATATATATAATTTGAACGGACCTCATTTTCGTCATTTCCTGGCTAGGATCGATGGCCATTTAATGAAATATTTCGAAAATCGCTTCATGTATGAGTACGACCTCGACATCTGATTTCCCTCAAGGGAAATCTGCTAATATACGAACTAAATCGCCTTAATAATTCGTTTTTCGTACTTTGATTGCCAGTCCTAGTTTGACTTCCTTTAATTACTAAAGGATGGATAAATTGACAAATATTAAAGATAATTTAAATGCCTATTTTGACCAAGCCAGATTAGGTATTGTCTGTATTAGTTCCTTCGTCTCATGAATATATAATTACAGTGGTTGAATTTAAATTAGAAATAAGAAGACGAAGTAGAAGTAAGTAAATTTATTTTTCCATCAAGTTGAAGTATTATTATTTTAGGAACACATAATAATTAACAATATGCTTGGTATATACCACTGAACGTATGACGTATGACACAGTACATAACAAAAAATATATTATATAATAATTATATAATATATAAACATTCAAAAGAAGATTATATTTATAAAATGTGTAACGAAATGAATAATATTAACACTCAATAAAAAATAATAGTAATGTTTTCGTTTTATAAGATAAAAAAAACAAATGAAATTATCATTTAAAATCAAGAAAAGGAGTCTGCGATATCATCCAGTAATCTCTTCCGTTGAGGAAGGCTACTGCTTGATCCCTGCTGACAGTAATTGTCCTAAATGCTGGTAGGCAGAACTCCCGGAGAATGGGACAAACAGGGAGGAAGTGATAGGTTCCTGGAGGTTATACAGAAAGCAATTTGCCCAGGCATCCCTAATTCGAGACTTCTTGTTTAAGTTGGGAGTTTCTGACCAGGTTCCGGCTATTGATCTCATACAGTGGAGATTGTTTACTTTATTCCTTCCTAATAGTTGCGATTGAAATGAGAGTTCTTAGTATAAATCACGGACTTATGAATCAGCAAGGTTTCGTTTAAATTTATGAGTACCAATTGATAAATTTAAACGAAGAGTTTAGTTATTGTCACTGATAGGGGTTTTGAAAAATTCATCTCTGGGAATATGTACTGTATGGTAAATTTCAGCTACATTATCTTACCAGAATAATAAAATTTAAATTAAACAAAGGCACTAATAAACATGTTCAGTCGTCAGTTTGAATTTTAAATTTCCCGTGCTCACTGGGTTCATAAACCCGCCACAAACACATGCATATCGCCAAGGCCGTGGCTACAGCGGAAAACCACATGCAGTTCAAGAAGGCTTCGGCTAGCAAAAAGGACACAGTCAGTTGGAATTCACCCGTGATAGAGTCAGTCAGTTGTTTCATCTCCCGCAAAGCTGCCATCCTGTGCAGATCACCGTAACCGGCTGGAAATCGGATCTTCTACGGAACACAGAACATAGCAACGAAGGAGGACTCCACTTCTAGGAACGTTTTCGTTTCCCGCAGGTGCCTATTTTAATAATGCTAGCATTATTTGCGCAAATTATCAAATGAGTACTCACACAATTATCAAATGAGTTAAGTTCTTTCTGCTTCTTGTTCAACCTCTATTTATAACGTGTATTATGTGTAGTTTTAATCAATTCAATATACTTGATTCTTAGGAGAACTCAAATAGTTTTTTGTGTTATTTCCCGATTATCTTTCCAATAGAAATAGAAAAATGGTTCAGCTCTCTCTTATTCTTGCCTTTAAAAAGCTTCCCGCCATTACAAAACAAGTTGCGACATGAAAGAAATATATATTTTTTTAACTGTGAATCTCTTTGGCCAATGAAAAAATTCGTAAAGTTACTAGATGCTTACAAATAATACACAGTTGCAAAGAATATTAATACTATTATTGTATTAAATATAATTTTGGACCATGTAAAAAATTTTAATAAGCTGCTAATGTAGCTCGACTCATATCCCGTTTTATCATCTATACGGCCATTTATATCGTTTTATTTTCTCTGTTATGACATTATATATATTCAATATATATATATATATATATATATATATATATATATATATATATATATATTATAATAAACAATGAAACTACCCAAGTCTAGTTAAGACATTATGTCTACTCTTAAAAACAAGGCGTATTGTACATTATCTGGGGACGTCATGAATGGCAAATACTCGGATCAATATTAAAGTTAGATGTTTAGAACAGCTGTATATTGGTTGGGTGCCATGGTAAATCAGAGAGGTTGCGGTGTTCATTTTCTTGAAACATTTAAAGACGAAACGCAAGACGCCCTCGCCTCTTTATGCTGTATACCATAACTTGTGTACCACAAGTGGCTAAGAAAGATTTCAAATAATATTTTTAAATTGACCAAGTTTACTTGATAATACGTTAAGGTTACTTTTAAATTCTGGATTTAAAATTAGTTTAAATAATGTATAGCCTGGAATATAAATGAGCAAACCTTTGGTATAAATTTATATACTGTAAATTCGAAAGAAACCATATTGAGTTCAAAATTTACATATTAATGTAATTCCTTCAAACAGAACACCCGCTTACTTTAATAAAAGGAAAATAAACTTTTAATGCAATCATCACCTTCACTCAAACAGAAAATATTTACTCTTTATAACTGCCCGTAAATATTTAAGGGAACTTCCGTTTCAGTGGTAGAGAATATTTGTGCATGAGGGCCTCTTTAAAAAATTGGATTAGTTTTATGTTACATTATCCATTTCTATTAAAATATTGTAAAAAACATTAGGATAGCTGGAATACAAATTTATACCTCTATATAATATTCTTAACACGTTCAGGACGGACTTCAAAAATGTGGTCTATCCACATGGACGGCACGGGGTCAATCGACCCCGTACTTATGTCCCCTTTTAATACACTCCTACAATTCGAAAAATGAACTAAATTGCTATATTCAAACATTTTTTTACTCTTTGGACATCAAAAAATATATGGCAGTCACAGGCCGTGTTTTCATCAATTTTTTGTTACGTGACTTAGAAATGAATATTTACCTTACATTTTTAACCTTGTTGGGAACTGTTTTTCTCCTTTGAGTGATAGTTTTGGTGATCAACAAAGGATTTTAATTTTTTTTATACTTTAAAATGGTTGAATATGAATTAACTTTAAATTACGACACATTAGAATCAAAATTTATAGAGTTTATAAAGATAAAATTACAAAACGAGAAAAACAAACTAGGAACTATTAGTTTAAGCAAATATTTGGAAAATAAACATAATAAAGAAAAAATATGAATAAACAAATAATTATTTTGTAGTTAACAATTCTTCATTATCACAATGGTTAGGACATAGATTTATGGCAGTTGTTGAAGCATTGTAGACAAAGTGACTTTATGTTGCACTCTTCACAATACGTTATAACTTTTTTGTCTGCTTCTTTAGAAGACAATGTTTTTCTTAAGTTTTCGAAACACCCAAAACACTTTTTTAATAAAGCTAAATCCACTAATTGTCCGCCACGTGATTTGCTCATTATACAGATTAATGTTTCGAAACGACAGCAAAAAGTAAACTGAAATGGGAAGGGACGCATTCTGTCATTTACATAAGCTATGTAAATAACAGAACAAGCGGTTCACAGGAAAAACACGGGAAATAACACGGGGCTATATGAGCCCGTGCCGGACTAGAGCCCAAATACCACTCCCCAGGCCGGCACGGGGTCATAAAGCCCCGTGCATTTTTTCAATGATATACGACGTATTTTTTGGATTTGAAATGCATAAACGTACTATTTTTAATTATATTTACTAGTACAAAGCAAAAACCGTCAAAGTATTTTTTGAACATTTATCTTCAAAACCGACCCGTCCTGGGAGACAGTTACGTACGGGGTCAATTGACCCCGTGCCGTCCTTAACGTGTTAATACACTTGGTATATCCTATTCAAGAAACGTTAAATATCATGAAGGAATTCTTAACGGAAGAGGAAGCCCAGCTAGCCAAAATATGCCTACAATCAACATATTTTTTATTCAACGGTAATCTCTACCAACAAATGGAGGGATCCAGCATGGGGTCGCCATTAAGTCCAAATGCAGCCGATGCTTACATGGAGAAATTTGAAAAGATGCCACTAGAAACAGCAAGACTCAAACCAAAAACATGGTTTAGATATGTGGATGACACGTTCGTCATATGGCCACATGGAGAGGAGACTTTAGAAGAATTTCTGGAGCATCTTAATTCAATACACCCCCAACATTGAGTTCACGATGGAGATCGAGCGCGATAGAAAGATACCATTCCTGGATGTTCTGGTGGAAAGGAAACCAAACGGACAGCATGCCCCAGGTTTACAGAAAACCTACGCATACCAACAGATACCTACACGCTGGATCTCATCACCATCCAGCACAGAAGAATGGGATAATTCGCACTTTGGTCACTAGAGCTGAGAGAATATCAGAGCCACAGAACCTCCCAAAGGAAAAAAGACACCTGATGACTGCTCTGCTAAAGAATGGCTACGGGAAAGAAGAAATTAGAAATCAATTTAAGAAGACAATATCAATTGAAGATGAACCCCGGATAACAGCCGTAATACCTTTTGTTAAAGGTATAACAGAAAAGATCTCTAGGATACTCAAGAAGCAGGGAATAGAAACAGCATTTGGCACGGTCAAGAAAATAGTACACATGTTACCCAGCTGCAAAGATCAACTCCAGACAAAAATCCCAGGAATATACAGCACACCCTGTTCTTGCGGCTTAGAATATATTGGACAAACCGGGAGATTGATAAACACCAGGGTCGCCGAGCATATCAAGAGTTTAAAAAAGTTACGGACAGAAGAATCAGCAATAGCAGAACACTTCTGAGAAACTAATCACAGCATCAAATTCGATGAAGTTAAGTGCAGACACGGTCAATACCCGAAGACCTTAACAGTATTAAAGATATATAATCTTTATTTTTAATTAATAATCAAAGTAATCTTTTTGATTTACAAGAAAAATCTCACATACTGCTAAACATTCATAAATTATACCAGACTTAGACTATATCAATCAGTCAAATTGTCATTAAGTAGTTTCAGATTTGTATATTACTTTTAGTTTTAAAGTTTATAATGTATATATATATATATATATATATATATATATATATATATATATATCTTCTTTACAACAGATGTAGCTTCTTAAATTCTTAACGCTGTGTCAAAAACAAAACCTTTTTGTCTTCTTTCAAATATTCTATTTACTCTCATGGCCAACTAGTTTCGAGATTTGTCGCTCATTATCAAGGGGTTATTTTTTTCTAAAATAACAATTTCAAATTTTGTATAGCTTTGAACACACTCTATTAACAATATATGTATTCATTTTCTTACTAATTTTTATTTGAAACATTTAAAACCAATTTTTTTTAAATTTCATTAATAACCTGCTGTTGTACAACTAATATAGTTTAGCATATATATATATATATATTGACCATTAAAATAAGGTAAGAAAATAAATAGAAGAAATATATTGTAAAATGAGTATATTCAAAATTAACAAAACGTAATTTTAGAGAAAAACAACCCCCTGTTAAGGAGCGACAAGGCTCGAAACGCGTAGGGGATGGAAATAAATTAAATAAATAAAAGATTATTTTAAATAATAAAAAAAGGTTTGGTTTTTGACCCAGTATGGATGGCTACACTTTCAAACTATACATGTAACCAAATTATAATTTGGATATAAGAGTTAAGTTGTCCAATTTAGTTCTAAACTTATCAGATGGCGTTATAATCATCAAGCAGAAATTTCCTGTAGTTTATTATAAACGTAGAATAAACTTTTCCACATGGAGAGACTGTCATTATAAGACAATTTTTTTTTAACTCCATTAAGGTATTGTGGAAGTATAAAAAAAAGAAGGGGGGGGGGGACTTAGGATGCGGCCAAGTCCCTACGGCTTTCCTTCCCATTCCGAACTCATTCCACCCCAGCGCACAGAAAGAAAGAACCCATATCTCACGTTCTTCATTTTTCATTAATACTCCATTACGACGGTGCATACAACACAGTCTTCTAGGGAGTAAGCCCATTTAATTTATTTGTAATACAAAAGAAGGGTATTATTGTTTCATTAGAGCACCGTGGCAACTCACTTAGTTTGAGCAGACCTCTCCTTTGTTCTAACTGATTTAAATGCAACTTTGAAATATACAAAACAAATTAACATTTCCCTTCCGTCTGATTTAAAACAATTTTAATTATGATTTCTGATAAGAAAATTTTCAAGTGGGTATGTCTTATAGATGGTGTGTACCAACAGTTCATGATATTAAATTAACGAAACAAAAGGTTCATAAAAGTCCGTAACTAGCAGATTTCCCACGTGCTTCAAGTATTTACATTTATCTCAAAACATAAAAAATTAATGAGAATATTATTTAGAATTCTTCAATTCAAAGGCTTCAAATAAAATGCTTCATAATGTAGCAGCGCATTGTTAATATGAAATGAGTAGGAGTGGGGGAAATCTGAAGTCCGAAAACTAAATAATGCCAATATCTCGGTTAATAATCAAGAAAATGAAAAAAAAAAAGCAAAAATTGCGACCGCTAGAGCGTTAACAGACAAATATTTATATATAAAATTGTAACCTCTGTCTGTACATTGATTTTCTTAGCGAAATTTCACGATAACTTTTCGTTTCACATGTCATAGACACCATAACTGCATTTTGTTTCTTTCGTGTCTGTTTGTTTGTTTGTTACCTTTTCACGGATAAACGGCTGAACCGAATTTTATGAAACTTGGTACGTATATTACTGCTAACCCATCTTAGACTTTAGGCTATGTTAATATTCTCTGAGACGAACAGGAGTGGGGGTTATAATTAAAAATAGGGATATTTCGTTTCCTATTGCATTTTCGGCAATTATGTACATAACAAAAGTTGTTTATTTTGTTATTTGAAGTAACTTTTGTGTTATACACTTTTGTCGTATAGCTAAGTATAAATGAGTTATACGTTAAAAACTACTGCGGAAGTCAACAATTTTATTCGGCACAAAAAACTCAACCGAACTAAACCAAACCCGGTATGTGAATTAGCACTAACCCTTTCCTTATAATAAGCCATACTAACATTTCTAGGGACGGGCAGGAGTGGGGGTTATAAGGGAGGCCTGAAATTAAAAATAGTGATATTTCCTTTCCTATTGGGGTTTCGGCAAATATGCACATAACAAAAGCTGTTTATTTTGTTATTTAGAGAAATTTGCTCAACAATTCTATTCAATATGAACTACCAGGTACCTCACCTGGAAAAATTAATTCAAATGTATGTTAATATTTTGTCCTTAATAATTTTAATCTATGCATAATGCACAGGAAACGGGAAATATGACAATATGGAGGACAGTGAAGTCTTACATAAAAAATTAATTTTATTATTAACAAATCCACAGAAACGACGGGTATTAACCCTAAACACTGGGAGGGATAAATGTCAAAATATTGTGCAAAGTAAACCCTTGCCAAAAAAATACTATCACCATTCAGCCTCAAAAAAATTCTCGAGCGAAGCCGGGTATCTGAGCTGGTATATATATATATATATATATATATATATATATATATATATATACATATAAACACAGTTTTGTCTTCTCCTGGGTAGGGGCGATAGACATTTGAGGAATTTTTTCGAAAATTGTGTCATGAGTACGACCTCAATAGGTGATTTCTCATAACGGAAATCTACTAAAAAATAGGTAGGTATATTACTGAAAATACATTATAGTACTGTTTAAATATGAGATACACCTAAAATGATCTTCTATTTGAGGACGGCCTACACTGGAGCGATCGTTCAGTAATGTTGGACATTGGGGGAAAAAATAAAAGTTTTAATTTGGGATTTTGATTGTATTGTTAGTACCACATAAAGCCTTTTCAATTGAGCAGAGTGATTTTTAGCCATATTATTGCAATGGTTTTTACATAATGCCTGGTTATAATTGCTATGTTGAAAAAAAGCCTTGGCTTATTAAATTCGTCGTGAACTCTTATTTCATTTTATAAATTATTGTTGCTTCCAGTACACATTAAGGGTATTATAACAAATCAAAAACTGGAACGAAAGATTTTTAAAATTCCTCTAATTTTTTTTTTTTACATCGAGCTGAAAATTATTTTATTTAATTGATTTCGCAAATCGCTTGTATTTGCTTGAAAAAATACCACTTGGCATGCTTTTAGGAGTATACTGTCTTATTTACCTAAACTTGCCTATTCATTAAATATTTTACTTTTAGTGTTAACACTTTCGGTGTGGAAGACGTATTATACCTCCCGCGGACCTTTTTCAACTACGTACGGTGTATCACATTTAAGGCCAACACTTAACAACGATAGCGATCGCTTAGAAACAATATCTTCGGAAGTAAAAGAACTTCTAATTGAAAAATAAAAAAAACATTTGAAATTTTAGAAATGTTAGATATTCTTCCAGCTTACAAATTCTCATTATTAAATTAAATACATAGATTTTTTTTTTTAAATTTTTATTCTAGATATATTTTTGTTTGCAATTTTAGTATTGCGTTTGTGAACTTATATTAATTAAAAAAATAAAAATTTATAAAACATATGTGTTGATATTATGTGTCTACAAATCACAATTCTCTACTTAGTAAGAGATACATAATCTGTATGTACACATCTAAAATTCATCCTACCGTTATATCGCATCTGGAAAAATTGCTTAAAAAATTGCTGATGAGGTAGTTCAATAGAGTATTCGATGTGCTTTAAAATGACAACAGAATCAATATTCTAGGACCAGTATAAACGGAGATATAAATGAATGTCCGGCTTACCCTATCACTCGCTCCAGTGTGCGGCGGGATGGTAACAGATAAGAGCCATAATGGATTTTTGGTTTCATCTTGAGTTATTCCTTTTGAAATGCTGCTTTGATAAAACACATGAAATAAATTAAACCAACAACTATGAATATGATAAAAAGGATGTAAATGGTTAATTCTTTTTTATTACAGGAAAAAAAAGTTTTGAATCTTGCTCAAACCCTGGTACGGCACGTATGGAAAGGCTAATATAAAAAGTTTCCTCTGTAAACGAGCCCATTCAAACTTTATGTACCATCAAAGTGGTTTGAATTGCATGAATACAATAGACGGAATGAACCATCACTAACAATTTTTCAATCAGATTCTCTCTCCTCCAGCCCTCCCTCTCTCCCACCCCCCTTCTCACCCCAA
>CM032233.1:111810000-111982500 GCA_019009955.1 Riptortus pedestris | reverse complement strand
ATTGGAGAGTATCGGAATTTTAAAGCATTTAGAGGATAACTTATGCTTTACGGGACACTAAAATTAAATATACATAGGGTCTCTTTTCAGGAATTCCAGAAAACAAAATAATACAAGAGTTTCCTCCATTGTTCATCCCACTAATTCTTTTTTTTTAATTTTGCGCTCAGACGAATCCTTTACATTGAAATTAATATGCTGGAGTTCTTAATTTCACTTTTTTTCGCAGAACACAGTGAGAGTATATTTTAATTAAGAAGAGAAACTTCTTTATGGAACACAAAAAATTTAATACTTATGAGAAGGCACTTAAGAGCCCGTTACGTAATCAAAGCACAAATGATTGAGCATTGTTGAAAATAATTGCAGAGCGATTTTATAATTATGGAATTGTAGTAAACACTAACTATGTTATTTCAATTACAGACTACGACTAGCTACTTGTTAACATTAAGCCTTATATTTTAGCATGCTCAGAAACGTCCTCATTGCCTCAAAAATTATATCTCGAAAGAATTTAAAATATCCGTAAATTGTAATTTTTCTTCTTTTGTTAAGAAACCCAGTTAGAAGTGAATTAAAATTTAAAGCAATAAAACTGTTAATTCTGTGTTCAAGCAATTTCTATATTCTTTTTCTGATGAGAGAAAAGTTCTTCCTTTTCCATTCAATAACACACACACACACACTGGATGGTTCTGGATTTAGAATCGAATGACTTTTAAATTCGAATAATAATGGATCAGAGAACAGTGGGCTCACTTTTAATTGAGGATTGGTACTTATTTTTGACATATTCAACTTATCAAGCCTTATAATGTTTTTTGGAAATTTCCCTTAAGGGGAATCAGCTATTGAGGCTGTACTCATGATGTGAAACATTTTTTCAAAAATCCATCGATCCACCATGACATGATGAAAATGAGTTCCGTTGAAATTTTATATATATATATATATATATATATATATATATATATATATATATATATAAAGGTACCCCATTAGCTGGGGAAATCATTAGAGGCTGAATAATGACTATTTTTTTTTTGCCTAAGCATTGCCACCAGTGTTATGGGTATTTAAGTAAATATCTACTAACTAAAGCGAACTAATGGAATTTTTTTAAGTTGAGGAATAAAAAAATATGGTTCTGATCAATCCTTATGCATTGTTTAACATATTGTGGACAATATTAAAGATAATCATAAAAATATCAGGAAACTAATTTTGTTTCCTATATCATTTGTAAAAATATTAATGCAATCTAATAACCAATCTGGTTTTGCTAAAATAAAAATATTGAGGCCATTAAATTATAATTGCAAGGTTTAATTGATGGCTCAATTTGTACGCTTACGAGCATATATTTTTTTATGTATTATTTACTTTATGTTTATGATAGTTTTAGAAAAACAAAAAAAAACGAATAGTGTTTAGCGTATGTCTAGTTTTTAGTTCGTTATAAAAAAAAGTTTTGTATAAGAGAAGTTATAATCTCCATTCCAGTGAACCACTAGAAATGTTAAAATATCTCATAATCATGGAGGAGTTAATGCTAGTTCAGGTACCGACATTTGTTTAGTTTGTTTCAGTCGTGCCTAATAAAATTGTTGACTCTCTCTATATTGTGTTCTCTACAACAAGCTAACAGACACCATAGCCAAAAAATTGTTGATATCGTTTTAGTCCCATGTAAAACAAAAACGTTTCGTGAAATTTCGAGAAAAAAATCAATGTACAGACTGAGGCTACAAATATATACAGAGTGTCCAAACTTCCCCTAAAATATCCAAATATTTTAATACAAAGCTGAGACATGGTGTGCCATAATTGGGACACCTCAAGAATCCTTTCAGTCCATATTCAACCTCGTAACCTTCTCCAGTACTTCCCCAGCGACCATAAGATTGGAATTTCCAATGGAATGCCGTACTTTTTACGGCGGATTCTTGTAGAAAAACAAATTCTAAAACGAGTTTGTGTAGATGAATTCTTCAATCTGACCCACCATTTAGCCGTAAAATGCAGTAACCTTTATTTCCGAAAAGCACATTTTATTGAAAATTCTGCGAAGTGAATGTTGTAGTTAACAAAATTATTTTTTTCTGTAATCATTGAATAATGTTAACATTACTAAACTGAAATGAATGAAGAAAGTGAAACATTTTGCAATAGAGTGAAGAAAGTGAATTGCCTTCTTAATTAGTAATAAGTATAAATTAAAAAATAATTTGAAGTTGGAAATTAAATGCTTTTAAATGTTTCTTAACATTGTAAGAATTTATTTTAACAAAATAAATTGAAATGTGAATGAATTATTGGTGGAAATAATCAATATATTTTAAAATTTAAATATAATAATAATTACCTTCCTTGTTTATAACCTGCACTTGTTTATAACTGCACTACTTCACAATCATCACTAGTTGTTTTATAACTATGCTTATAACCTTTCACAACCATGCTTATAACCTACCAACAACATACCATAATCTTCACAACATCCTAATTTTGTTCATATTCTGGTTAGATCTGATCATGTATTACACGATTACAGAAAAAATTTAATATTACACTCGTGACGAAAGTAGAATTTACAACTCTCGTGAAATTACCACACGAGCGAAGCGAACGTTTCACTCGAGTTGTAAAATGATCTACTTTCGTCACTTGTATAATAAATAACTATTTAAAGCCTACGGGGAGAGGAATGGATTCTGAAATTTAAAATATATATATATATATATATATATATATATATATATATATATATTTATTTAAAACGAAATGACGCTTAGGTATTCTTGAGTGAATCCAAAAAAAAAAAATGTTTACTTCAAAAAAGATCAACATAACAAAAAGCGTTCTTAGAATTAATTTATTTAAAACTTATTACGTAGTAATTTTTTGTAAAAGGAATACATTTTTTCACCTTCGCAGTTTCATGTAAAAAACGGTGCGATATCTAGCAGGGAAGAATCATCGGCCTACACTTTTTTGATAAAAAATGCATCAGTCTTCAACCGCTACCTAAATAAATAATTTCTAAATTAAATAGAAGACATTCCCTGATGCATAGAAATTAAACGTGGCTGCACCTGGCCGGATGTCCTTCCCACTTCTCAATCACTACTCGATCAACAATAACAGAAATGTTTCCCCAACTCAGTATCTGTAGCAGCTTGCACATTTAGTGGTCAACCAGGTCACCTTATCTGACGGTAATGTCGTCTTTTTAAGTCCATACTTTCTTTAATATTTAGTTTTTTTTTGTTTTTTTAATTTCAGAATCCATTCCATTCCCCGTAGACTTGTTTAGCGATAATTTTGTTGACTACAACTTTCATCTCGCAGAATGTTTCAATAAAATTTGCCGTTTCTGAAATAAAGATTTGTCCATTTTACGGCTAAAGGATGCGTCAGATCGAAAAATCATCGATACAAACCCGTTTTAGAATTTGATTTTCTACAAGAATCCCAATAAAAAGTAGGGCATTCCATTGGAAATTCCAAAGTTTTGGTCGCTGAAGAAGTACTGGAGACGGTTACGAGGTTGAATATGGACCGAAAAGATTTTTCAGGGGTCACAATTATGGCACACCAAGTTTTAGCCTTGTATTAAAATGATTAAGATTTTAAGGGGTGGCAAGTACATATATACACTATATATACTTACATATTTTTTAAGGGACCTCATTTTCGTCATCTCTTAGGCCCGATCGATGGGCATTTGAGGACATTTCTAGAAATCGTGTAATACAGGTAGAAAGCAGTACCACAATTTTCCTTTACGGAAATCTGCTAAAATCATCAGATAGACAAGCCAACAAATTATCATGCGATTGGCGTTAAAGCGGCGTGAAAATCAAAACGACCCCTCAACAAATTTAAACGTAAATAATTAGGAAGCCTATGAATTTAATTAAAATATATTCATTGAAAATGAAAATATGTTTCCATTTTTTATATAAAATGTACTGGTATAACGACTGTCTGCAAACTGACTGCTAACGGCTGTAAAAGCAGCAGTAAACGTTAATGAGTTTAGTAGACATTTCATTTCCGAGGACGGGCGAATAACTTGTCAGATAATGAAATCTCTACGGAGTTACTTTTTATAATAGGCCATCATCACAAGTTATTTTTCACTCAACGCACCTCTTTTAAGCATCTCATCTCCTGTCCATTCTGTATAAAGACTCTAACGGTTCTCCTGTATGAGCCACTTATGCAAACACATACATTAAAGTAATCGGTATATATATATATATATATATATAAAATTGTAACCTCTGTCTGTACATTGATTTTTTTCGCGAAATTTCACGATAACTTTTCGTTTTACATGCCATAGACACCATAACTGCATTTTGTTTCTTTCGTGTCTGTTTGTTTGTTTATTTGTTTGTTTGTTACCTTTTCACGCATAAACGTCTGAACCGAATTTTATGAAACTTGGTATGTATATTACTACTAATCAAACTTAGACTTTAGGCTATATTAATTTTCTCTGAGATGAACAGGAGTGGGGGTTATAAGGGAGGGCTGAAATTAAAAATAGCGATATTTCGTTTCCTATTTGTATTTTGGCAAATATGAACATAACAAAAGTTGTTTATTTTGTTATTTAGAGTAATTGTTCTTATATACAGTTTTTTTGTATACCGAATTATAAACCAGATATACGCTAAAACCTATAGCCGAAGTGAACAATTTTATTTCGGACAAAAGACCCAACCGAAATAAATAAAACTCGGTATGAGTATTAGCACTAACGCCCTCCTTATAATAAGCCATACTAACATTTCTAGGGACGGGCAGGAGTGGGGGTTATAAGGGAGACCTGAAATTAAAAGTAGTGATATTTCGTTTCCTATTGGGGTTTCGGCAAATATGCACTTAACAAAAGTTGTTTATTTTGTTATTTAGAGAAATTTGCTCAACAATTCTTTTCAATATGAACTACCAGGTACCTCACCTGGAATAATTAATTCTAATTATAATATATTATTATAATATTTTGTCCTTAATAATTTAAATCTATGCATAATGCACAGGAAACGGGAAATATGACAATATGGAGGACAGTGAAGTCTTACATAAAAAATTAATTTTATTATTAACAAATCCACATCAACGACAGGTATAAAGCCTAAACACTGGGAAGGGTAAATGTCAAAATATTGTGCAAAGTAAAGCCTTGGCAAAAAAATACAATCGCCATCCAGCTTCAAATGAATTCCTGGGCGAAGCCGGGTATCTGAGCTAGTTTATATATATATATATATATATATATATATATATGGATATATATATATTTGTCTGTTAACGCTCTAGCGGTCGCAATTTTCGCTTCATCGTTAATAAACTCGATATTTAAACGTTTTATGTAAAAATAAAGATCAAGTTCGTTAATGGCTGAAATCGAACCAGTGAGAGGGGGGGGGTTAGAGGGGAGAATTTTCGAAAATTCAAAATATCTCCGTTACTATACGTCAGATCGAAAAATTATATAGAATTAATCTTATTGCAAATTACATTTACTATAAATAATGTTATATACATGTATTCTGTATCTTGAATATTAACTGAGATATTTGCATTTTTATGTTTTCAGCTTCCGAGATGAGATCGGCTTACTTCGGGTCTAGTCGTGAGTTTCCGTCAAGAGCTCGTTCGGGCCGTTCCTGTAACTTTTTGGCTCTCTATTCTGAAATGTCTCTATTGTAAAACTTCACGTGGGAAATCTGCTTAGTTTACGCAGCTCCTGCGTGACGGACTTTTGTTCAGTTCGGTTCTTTTGTGCGTGGGTAGTAAAATTGCTTACTACCTCCGTAGTTTTTAGCGTATATCGTGTTTAAACTTCGGCATACATCAAAAGTGTATTTAACTTACGTCACTTCAAATAACAAAGCAAACAACTTTCGCAATATACATGTTTACTGAAAAACTTTTAGAGAACGAAACAACACATTGCTGTTCGTCCCTAGAAATTTTAATATAGCTTATAATCATGGAGGAATTAATGATAATTCAAATATCGAGTTTTCTTCAGTTCGGTTCAGTCGTAATAAAATTGTTGATTCCCGCTATAGCCTTTAGCGTATATCTCGTTATGCTTCGGTATACGACAAAAGTGTACTTAACAAAAGTTACTATAAATAACAAATTACACAACTTTATGAGCGTTTAAGAATTTACAGCGTAGTAGCTTCTACAATGTTAACTGACTTATGTCACCGATAGAATTTAATAATATAGACATAAAATCTTATGTTCGGGAGTTTCCGCCGAGCGCTAGTGTGGCCGTTTCCCTAACTATTCGTCCTCGTGAGAATAGGTTACTACTAATGTTATTATTAGGCAGATTTCTCTATTGTACAACTTCACGTGGGAAATCTGCTTAGTTTACGCAGCCCCTGCGTGACGGACTTTTTATATATGACATGAGTAGAAGTGGAGGTTTACTAAAGGCTGTAAAATAAAATAGCCAAATGACTTCGTTAATACTCATGGAAGAGAAAATATGAATATAACAACATTTATAGGTGCATATTTAAATTCGCAATAATTTTGGATAGGTACAAATTTTTCAATCCGACTTATAGTAACGGAGATGTTTCAAATTTTCGGAATTTCTTCCTCTGAGCCCCACCCCTCCTAATGGTCCCATTTTTGCTATTAATGAACTTGATCTTTCTTATTACGTAATAAGATTTTATGTCAAGTTCAGTAACGATGAAACAAAAATTGTGACCACTAGAGCGTTAACTGGCAAACACACACACACACACACACACATATATATATATATATATATATATATATATATATATATATATATAATTGTGACCTCATTTTCCTCATCTCCTGGGTTCCTTTGAAGAAATTTTTATATTTAATTTTTTAATTAAATATAAATTTTTTAACCTCAAGGGAAATCTGCTAAAATACTTGGTGAACTACATCATTTTACCCCTTTGATCATCAACATGAGGGATGCGAACTCAGTCCAACAGCTGGGCCCCTATTGAATAGGACCCTTTTAATTAAAGTCTAGCGTTCTATTAAACAAATATTAACGCCCCTAAATACAGTACTACATCATGTCGTGTCACTACTTGAGAAGAAGGGTGGGGGGATACAATCTGCTCATGATGAAAGATATAAAAATAGACCGTTTTTTGTTTTATCATTTGAAAGTGAAGAGGTCATATCTTTTTAATGCATATCCCACCCCCATAAGGGCATACATTAATATATATATATATATATATATATATATATATATATATATATATATATATATATATATATAAATATATATATTTTATGGCAAGTCATAATGAATAGACAAAATAACTGAATTTTAAGTAATAATAAATTAGGAAATTTAAAAAGAGCGTGTTCAAAATATAGTATAGCATAATCTAAAATAAAATAACATAATTGTTTTCATGAATTGATTTTCCCGTCATTGTGAATAGTTAGAATATAATATGGAATGGTTCATAAAACTATTGACTCATTTATTTATTTTGAGGGCATGCAGATGAATATGAAAGCATTATTTCAAGCATAGAAATGAGTTGAACAATTCGGTTTCTTCTAGATGTAATTTTTTTTTCTTCAGTAAATTAATTGATTTATATTAATTAATATTAAGCGAACCACTTTAATAGATATCTAATCTAATTTTGAACAAACTCGTTTTTTTTTTCATTCTTTTAAAACTTGTATATTTTGAGGTTATGGCTTCCAATACAAAAAATTCCGTCACGCAGGGGTTGCGTAAACTAAGCAGATTTTCCAAGTGAAGTTTTACATTAGATAAATCTACATACTGATAACACTTAACGCTACCGTAAATATTAAGTGAACTACAAACGGTAATGAGAAATCTATCAGTCAATTTTATTAAGCTCCCAACGGAAAACGTCTGAGTTGTAAACAAACAGGTCTGTCAACCTCTGAGAGCTGAACAGATAGATAGAAATATTCAAGACCGGAAAGAAAAACAATTACTGAAATATATCTGAATATAACATATATAACATCACTCAAATTTTAGTAATCCAAAAACAAAAGAAAGGGGGGGGCAACAGAACGTATTTGCATATATCTCACAAAGTATAGGTTCAATGAAAATAATATTTTGTATTTAACCTTGGAATGAAATGGTTAATTATAAAACAGCTTATTATTGATGTGACATGATTGGGGGTTATTGAAAGCCGAAAACTATAAAATAAATATCTCGGCTAATATTCATAATACAGAAAATATATATAGTACAAAAACCGGAGATCATTCTACTTGAAACAAGATTAACGGAGATATTTCGATTTTTCGAAATTCCCACCACTAAGCCCTCCAGGTTCGATTTCAGCTATTAACGAACTTGATCTTTCATTTTACATGGAACGTTTAAATATGGAGTTTTGTAACGATAAAACAAAAATAGCGACAACTAGAGCTTTAACACACAAACAAAAAATCAATGTACAGTAGACGTTACAGCAAGACGTTGATTTTCCATAAGGGATATCAGCTATTGATATATATATATACACATATATTGTACAGTTTTGAGCAGATCTCATTTTCATCATCTCCTGGATAGAATCGATGGACATTTGAAGGAATATTCCGAAATTCGCGTATAAATACAACCTCAATAGCTGATATCCCTTGTGGAAAATCAGCTAAAATGGGGAAGGAATCGGGTGGGGGCGGTGTCTCAAGATGTGACTGTGAGTGCCACAGGCTAGAGTGCTATTCACTGTAAGTCCCAAGCTTAGGCGAAGGAAAAGAGTTGCGGCCTTACCTCTATAATAAAAAATAAAAAAAATTAATCCGCTCATCATCTGCCACCTGATGTCATTTTATACTGAGACCCATCAAAGAATAATGACAGTAAAAAAGGCCCATTCGGTTATGGGGGTTTCCGGACCAAAACCAGGTTAAGCAGAGTGCGCAGTGAAAAAGAAGAAAAATCAAAATTTGAACTGAATATGTAGAAACCTGTGCGTTGGCCTAATTTGTTAGTGGGGGTCAGGTTGGCCATGTGAGTTAAAGCGTTGACCTTAATCTCACACGGTAAACCTAGAGTGGTGAGTTCGATTCTCGTCTGGGCAAAGGAAATTATTTAATGACGGAATTCGTTAAATAACATCCTAAGTCCCACCCTGGCTAGAAAAGGGTGGTAACCTGTAGATAACCCGTCCCAATTAGCCTAAGTTGCATAAAGTGGACGTTAATAAATAATAATAATTTGTTAATATATTTTCTCTAAGCAAGCCTGATGCAGTCAGGACATTGGCAGCTGTTTCTGGTCATAGTCAAGTTAATTTAGTACTATGTTTAATCACATAATATAAGTTATTTATAAATTTTGATTTGGTTATTTGACATTGTATGATTTTTAACTTTTTAATGGGTAAGTCGCCTTTGATGTGAAGTCCATAAATAAATGGATTACCGTTCCGAGTAATAAGTTGATGAAAAGACAATGCCCAGGATAGAAGGGTAAATTAGTGATCCTTTACAACTACTAACGTATGGATTACCTGTAGGAATGCTTTAATCCATTGTTTTCACATCAGGCCTTCCGACCTCATTAGGCTTTAATCCATTGTTTGTAATCAGCTTGGGTATTACCACATTTCACTGAGCTTATTAATGGTATACTTCAAAATTAAATAAATCCCCTAATAATGCCGCTTACTGACTTGTCGGGAAGGGGTTTAGCAGACATCGATCAATATTACCTAGGAGATGAAGGAAATAAAATCCGCTTAAATGGAATGTATTCAAATTTAACACAAATTTGAAATTGTAATTTTAGAGAAAAATTAATCTCTTGATAAGGAGCTCGGAAAAGTATCGATGATGATAATAAAAAGGATATTTCAAACATTTTTAAGAAGAAAAAAGTTTTTATTTTCAACCAAGTATGGATACACGTTCGAACAATTTAAGAAGTGGTTAATGTATATATATATATATATATATATATATATATATATATATATATATATATATATATATATATTAACCCGTTTTAACCTACTCGGCAATTACTGATTAAATATATATATATATATATATATATATATATATATATATAAAAAATTGTAACCTCTGTCTCTGAAAAAAATCAATGTACAGACAGAGGTTACAATTTTATATATATATATATATATATATATATATCTATATATATATATATTCAAGAAAGGTGTGCTCTGAGTCAAGAAGTTAGGCTTACGAAATTGTGTGAGATAGCGTGCAGTATAAACCAGATAAGTAAGAGGGGTAGTTTTCCCAGGGCTGGAAGCTAAATGAATGTAGCTGTTTATAGAAAAACAAATGACGTATCCTATTATGTATGATAGCATTTAGTGAAAATAAACACATTTCATTTCATTTCATAAACACAATTCATTTCATTTCAAAACACATTTTGTTTCATAAGCACATTTCATTTCATAAACAAATTTAATTTCATTTCAAATGGAACAAGTCACCATTAATATTAATAATATTCAAGTGACGAGAACTGGAACATCAATTTTTGTAAATAGTATTCAGAAGAGGGCGTTATGTAAGCACTTTATATTAATGGGATATTGCTAATTTCTTCCATTTCACCGGTTATCTGAATCCTCTAATTAGGGATTCATCCATGAACGGTTTACAAAGACTGTTAAAATATATGTTTGGCAAACAACATATAAATATTCTTGCTCCTAAAGTGCCTAATTACTATTTCATTAACAACAATTTAAGACGTCATGATTACCCTCTTAGGATATCCTCCCCGTTTTAACCTACTCGGCAATTACTGATTAAATATATAAATATATATAAAATTGTAACCTCTGTCTGTACATTGATTTTTTTCGCGAAATTTCACGATAACTTTTCGTATCACACCATAACTACATTTTGTTTCTTTTGTGTCTGTTTGTTTGTTTGTTACCTTTTCACGCATAAACGGCTGAACCGAATTTTATGAAACTTGGTATGTATATTAACCTAACTTAGACTTTAGGCTATGTTAGTATTCTCTGAGACGAACAGAAATGGGGGTTATAAGGGAGGCCTGAAATTAAAAATAGAGATATTTCGTTTCCTATTGCATTTTCGGCAATTATGTACATAACGAAAGTTGTTTATTTTGTTATTCGGAGTAACGTTTGTCATATACACTTTTGTCGTCTAGCTAAGTATAAAGGAGATATACGCTAAAACCAATAGCGGAAGTGAAAAATTGTATTTGGCACAAAAGACTCAACCGAACTAAATAAAACTCGGTATGTGTATTAGCACTAATGCCTTCATTAGAATAAGCCATACCAACATTTCAAGGGATGGGCAGGAGTGGGGGTTGTAAGGTAGGCCTGAATTTAAATGTAGTGGTACTTCCGGGTATCTGAGCTTGTATATATATATATATATATATATATATATATATATATATATATATATATGTGTGTGTGTGTGTGTGCGTGTGTGTGTGTGTGTGTGTGTGTGTGCGCGCCTGTCTGTGTTGTGTGTGGGGAGGGGGTTATTTTTAACGCTATATAGAAAACTACTTCCAACAAGAAAGTCCTTTTTATCTTTTTTTCCTCAAAATTAGTTTTATTTATGTTAGATTTCAACCTGTTCTTTTCAAATACTAGGAATAACACTTCAGCCGTATCAGGACTGTTTTTTTTTAAACTGTTGCCCATTCTATGTTTGTTAGATAGACTTAAGAGTTTTTTTTTGTTTTTCAGCAGGCACTGACGATGTAGCGCTGACTCTGAAAGTGCACTTTGCATAAAATTAAAACAATAGTAGAGGCTAAAATTAAAATAATAGTTTTCCTTCCTTTCTATTATTAGTATTGGGTTGTTTATTTATTTTTTAGTTCGTCTTTTGCATTATAGTTCCTCTGGTGTGCATTTCAGGGGTTTTCCCCACCACTGTGATATGTAAATATATAGTTTTCCTATTTGTAATTTGTCTGTTTTTTACTTATAGTTTATAGATTTCAAGATTTTATCTTTGCTTATCGCTTTTAATTTTAATTTTATTAGTTGATTATTTTTTAAAATTTCTATTGGTTTCATCCTGTATATGTTTTGTTTTTAATGTTTCTATTTTGTGACTGAACGTTTGTTTGATAGACTTAAGGTTTTTGTTTGTCAGCAGGCACTGACGATGGAGCACTGACTCTGAAAGTGCACTTTGCATAAAATTAAAAAAGTCCGTCACTCAGGGGCCTGGCTAACTAAGCAGATTTCCACATAAAGTTATACAATAGAGAAATCACCATACCAGTGCCGAACAGTTACGGAAACGGCCGAACTAGCTTTCGGCGGAAACGAATAGAAGCGAACATAGCTCGTCCATTACTCTTAATAAAAATGCAAATATCTCGGTTAATATTCAAGGTTAGAGAATAAATCTAACAATATTTATAGTAGATTTTATTTGCAATAAGGGCTGGTTCTATAATACAATTTTTCGATCGGACGTATAGTAACGGAGATATTTCTAATTTTCGAAATCCCCCCCTCTAAACTCCCCCCTCCCACTGGTCCGATTTCAGCCGTTAGCGAACTTGATCTTTTTTTTTATACATAAAACGATTAAATACCGAGTTTGGTGACGATTAAATAAAAATTGCTTGATAAAGTGTTAACAGACAAATATATATATATATATATATATATATATATATATATATAGTTTTGAATGGACTTCATTTTAAGTACACCCTTATTTGCTGATTTCCCTGAAGGGAAATCTGCTAACAATAGTAGAGGAAAAGGCCTTTTTATTGATCCTGATCAATTGGTTCCTCTACCATCCAGCATATTCCAGAGATATCACTTCCGCCATATGTTTTAGATATATTACATTCTGGGCAAACAGGACTATCATGTACGAAAAAACCCGGAGGATGGGTAAACTAAGCAGATTTCCCACGTGCTGGTATGGCGTACTATTCAATTCTTCTCAAATATATTTACTATTTCTAAGTAACAAATCCGATGATTCAAAGTCTACGGAAGGCTGAAAATAATTGATAATAATGAATAATGGAACATCGTTATTGGTTCTATAGTAGTTTTTTGATGCGACTCATAATAAAGGAAATATTTTATATTTTGGAAACCCCTTACCCCCCCCCCTCTAAACCCCCCTATTCCTGATCAGATCTCAACCAAACAGATAAGTTCAGTGAAAACAATAATAATCAAGATAGTAAAAAATGTAGTAACAACATTTGTGGTAAATTAGATTCGCAATACAGTTAGTTACATCCAATTTAACATACCCGAAGTATAATAACGTAGATATTTTGAATTTTTGGAATTCACCCTCTAAGTCCTTATCCGGTCACATGAGCGTATCCGTGAGCGTGTGCGTGTATACGTGTTCGTGTGTGTGTGTGTGTGTGTGTGCGTTCGTGCGTGTGAGTTTGTTTGGTTGTTAAATTTTGAATGGACCTCATTTTCGACTTCTCCTGGGTGGGATGGATGGACATCCCAATATCTTAGTTAATATACACGATAGAGGAACTATGCATACAGTAGCATTTATTGGTATTTTAATTTTCAATAAGATTGGTCATGTAAAATTTTTGAATCCGACTCATAGCAACGGATATATTAACTTGCCCGATTTCTGCCAATAACGAACTAGACTTCCCACGAATTCGAGTTTGGTAACGATAAAAAAAGAAATTGCGACTGCTAGAGAATTAACAGACAAATATATATAATTTTGGACAAACGTCTCCTGGGTATGATAGATGGACATTTGAGAAAATTTTTCGAAAATCGCGTCTTGAGTACAACATCAATAGTTGATTTCCCTCAAGGGAAATCTGATAAAACATTGTGAATTCCACGCTATTATTACGAGTATATTATATTTTATTGTTGAGGGTAGCTTCTTATCTCTAATAATTTCTTTGTATGTAGCACGTAGGGAAATGAGATTTCTTTGTAAATAAAGACCTATGGTTCTACATCAGTTGTTATAAAATATTTTAATGAATCTGCCAGAGCGGCTTGTCAAATGTGTTCATTATTTATAGAGTTATAAGTAAAATGTTGACGATGGTTGGATTTATTAATTATTCTGTCGGAGGGGAGAATGAATAACCAGAAGTGCGCACACCATCATTTAATTCACGTAATTACAAATTAATTTTGAATATTCATTATTATTTTAACTCCACATATATTTGGGAGTATTTCATATTTACTTGTCTTCCTCGTCGAGTAAATGGGGGCCTAATTTCATAACAAAATCACAAATATTTTAGCCCAATTTTTCTAATCCAATAGAAATTATCTCTTTTTATTATTGATTAAACATACTTATGACAGTACTCATTCATGGCATCATGTAAGCAGTGTGATTAAAGATCTTTAAAGATCGGTTTAATATTAAATAGTTTTGAGTTAATAGAACACTGGATAAGAGCTTTATAATGGCGTTTAAAAGCATAGTCTTTCCCCAAGCTGCTGTACTTTTAGGCCCCTCAATGAAATTGTAAGGAAAAACCATAAATCGTTCAGAACAATCACGCCTAGCTAAGTACCGATGTAAGCCAAATTTCAAAAATGTATCTCAACTTGTTATTTTACCCAAATAAGGTTATTAACAAGAGAGTCCCTTTCTTTGAACGATCACTTTCTCTCTCTTGTTACTCTCGCAAGGGAGTACTTATTATGAAAAATATGATATTTCAAAAAAAACATTCTGATATTTCAGTATATCACTTAAGTATATTATAATAGTTTTAATTTAACCAAATGGGTTAATATAATTGTTTTTGTCATTTATGAATCATCATAATTTTTAATATTCTGATAGTTTCATATGATATATTTGTTTTTGAATTTAATGTTTCGTTTCTTCATATTTTATTCTTCGTCTTATTTTTTCCTTTTTATATTTCGTGTTCTTAGTTTTTCCTGTTTAAAAAGTCTGTGTTTAATTTGTTTTCTAACTTTTTCATATTTTACTTTCTTATTTGTGTTTTTTTCACGAGCATTGCCTAGCAGAGAACGCTCTGTAATGAATAAGTAATCGTCTTAAATTTCATATCTTGTTTGTACAAGGAACTTACTAAAGGAAACATTGAGTACAAAATGTAAACGCCAGTTCGTCAATATCGAGTTTATGGGATACTAGTTTTCTTGAATTTTAGAAAATCAATTATTAATTTTAGTATATATTTAAATATAATAACATCTTTCTGGCAGATTTAACTAGTAAACTAAGCATATTTCGATATTCTACTAAAAACACTGCTGATACTTGTACAAAAGACAGTAAAATGGAGCACTCCACTACAACGACACAGTTCACATCAGATAGCTAACCATATATAATCCTGAATTCAAAGTTTCAATCTAAGCAGTGAGTTGTTTTAGCAGATTTCCCTTAAGGGAAATAAGCTATTGAGTTCGTACTCATGACGCGATTTTCAACATTTTTCTTCAAATGTCCATCGATCCTACCTAGTAGATGGCATTTATATATATTTGTCTCTTACCGCTATAGCATTCGGAATTTTTGTTTAATCGTTACCGAACTCGATATTTATTGGTTTTTGTAAAAAAAAAGATCAAGTTTGTTAATGGCTGATCGGCTGAATCCGACCAGTGAGAGGAGGAGTTTAGAAGGGTTTTTTTCGAAAATTAGAAATATATCCGTTTTTACATTTCGGATCGAAAAATTGTATAAATCAATGTTATTGAAAATTAAATGTACTATTAATGTTGTTTTTTATTTTATATTCTCTATCTTGAATATTAACCCAGATATTCGCTTTTTCTCAGTTTTCAGCATTCAGGAAACCCCCATTTCTACTCATGTTACATTAACAATACTCTGTTATATAATAAACCACATTATTCGAAGCTTAAATACTCAATATTGTCTTCAAGAGACCTTTATTACACGAGATATAGGCAAATATGTTCTGGTGACCCCCCTCCCCCCGTCTAAACGTCTTGGACTACTAAAATTTGAGTGATTGAGATATAAATCATTCTGATCTTTATAAATTGCAGTAATAGAAATAGTAAATAGTTTTCAATAAAATAAATATCATATTCTGATATATTTCATTAATTGTTGTTCTTTCCGGTCTAGAATAATTCTATCTATTCAGCGCTACGATGTTGGCTACCCTGTTCGTTTCCAATTCAGACGCTTTCCGTTCCAGATATTATTAACTGTAAATTTACTGAAAGATGTTTTATTACCGTTTGTATTTAGGCACTTAATATTCACGGTGGTGTGTTACCAGTATGTAGATTTATCTATTGTTAAACTTCAGGAGAGAAATCTGCTTAGTTTACGGAGCCCCTGTGTGATGGACTTACACTCAGTGTCAAAATGTTAGACACACTTCAAAAATTGTTATCCCTACCCTCCCATCTTTGCAAATTACTCGTAACAGTAATAAAATAATCCATCACTCACCTGAAGTTAATCAGCAGCCTGCTTGTATTTGGGTTCTCAAGCCAAAAATATATACATTTTTTTTAATTTTCGAATCAAGTCAAGGCCCTTCAAAATGTTAGACACGCTCCCTAGTAAAAATAAATAAAACTCATTTTAATATTTTGTGGCCTTTCCACCACCATTTATTAATTCAAAAATTCTGTTTGGTAATGAATCGTACAATTGTTTGATTGTTTCTTGAGGTATTTCTTCCCATGAAGCCAGAATTGCAGATTTCAACTCGTCGATTGTTCCGAACTGTCTAGACTAAGAGTACACCTTTCTTGAAAGAATTCCCCAAACGTTTTCATGATGAACTTCCACTAAAGATGACATGAGAAGTGGAAGAATGTCATCTTTAGTGATGAAAAAAAAATTCAATCTTGATGGGCCTGATGGATTTTTGTATTATTTTCATGATCTAAGAAAAGAAGAAAAAAATGTATCGAGGCGTCAAATGGGAGGAGGAAAAGTTATGGTGTATGCTTTAATTGGTTACAAAAAAAAGGAAATTTGGTATTTGTTTCATCAAAAATAAACTCAGCTTAGTACAAAACTTTGTTGGAGGAACAAAGCTTGACTTTTAATGGCATGTCTGAAGGCTGTTTTCCAGCAAGATAACGCCCCAATACATTCAGCAAAAATTATTAAAGATTGCTTTACTCGCAACACAATTGACAAATTAAATTTTTAAATTAAATTGACTGGCCTGCTGTCTCCCTAGACCTGAACATTATCGAAAACGTTTGGGGAATTCTTTCAAGAAAGGTGTGCTCTGAGTCAAGAAGTTAGGCTTACGAAATTGTCTGAGATAGCGTGCAGTATAAAGCAGATAAGTAAGAGGGGTAGTTTTCCCAGGGCTGGAAGCTAAATGAATGTAGCTGTTTATAGAAAAACAAATGACGTCTCCTATTATGTATGATAACATTTAGTGAAAATAAACACATTTCATTTCATTTCATAAACACAATTCATTTCATTTCAAAACACATTTTGTTTCATAAGCACATTTCAATTCGTAAACACATTTCATTTCATTTCAAATGGAACAAGTCACCATTAATATTAACCCGTTTCCGCCGAGAATTATAAAATTTTGGATAATTCAAATTTTATATGAAATTCTTTTACTAGTAACTACTAAGAAACCAGGAAAAATAGTTTTTAAAATATTGGGGGGGGGGAAGAGGGGTTTATGGCGTGTTACATATATGTTACAGTCGGCGTTTGGAGATATGAGGTAAGGAGGAAATAGTTAAAAAAAAAATAAAAAAATACTAATAACAATAGTTTAATGATCATAATAATAGAATGATATTATTGTTATTATAATTACCTATAAAAAAATTTAAAATTTAATTTTTATGATATGGACCAAAAAAGCGAACGCAAAGGCCCACGTCACATTTCTGACACACGGTTTTTACGTGAGATGAACACGGCTTGTTGGCGCATCGTCTTCGGTTTTCAATGGGAACCACGTAATGATCCATGCGATCATACCTGATTGATTTGAGAAACAGGTTTTTGCGTGTGCCATAGGTCCAGGTATCTTCATTGGCATCTTATACCGAATCAGGCATGTCTGGGCAAGTTCTCGGCAAAACTGTAGTTTCGGTATTTTTGTCCCTAAGCTGTCTTTATAAATAATCCAAGCATTATTTACAGCGACGTCAATCATCCAGTTAAAAAGTACAAACCACCATTTTTTCCCTCGTATGCCAATCTTGTACCTAATGACATCTTGGTCCATGCGGTCTGTACCACCCATACCTCTGTTATACGGATATACAATGGGGTTGCGGGACCACGATATTTTTCTTTTCAGCCCTAGAAACCTTTTAGCAGGATTCGTTGGAGCATAGCCATATTTTGTGGATGCAACTGATACAGCACTATTGTCAACCCACTTGCATATAAATATCCCGTCCGTTTGTCCCGTCCGCGTCTTTCTTTTTGTATGCTCTTCTTAGCTGGTAGAGGGCAACCACGAGGAATCCTATTGTTGCGTATTGTACCAGTTGCATTATATCCATTGTCTTTCAAATGCTTCAGTACATTGACTGACGTGAATAAATTATCCATAAATATGAGATACGGCAAATTTGAAATCTGGCATAGGAATTCATCCAACATATTGAGAAATGGAGCTGTTGCTTTTCCAAAGGCTTTTTCTTGAGCTGAGCTTACTGCCATATTCTTGCCCGCATAAATATCAGAATTGACTAAGTAGCCATTTACAGCATTGACACACCATACTTTGTATCCAAACGGAATTTCCAATGGAATCCTCTATCTCACCATCGTGCCTCCCTTCAACAATATCGATAGCTTCCTGAACATTGAGATCTCGGAAAATGACTCCATCTCTGAAAAACGAATATGTTCATCAGTTCACATTTATTTACTGTGAAGGACGACTGTAACATATATGTAACACTGAACTTCAAAAGCTCATAGATGTACGATGAAATGTCTTAGAATGATAACGGACGGACATAAATACAGTCAACATATCCATGTAACGAAACATATGTCAAAAATTGCAAAGGAAATACAATTGAAAACGTAAATGCACTTACAATGCTGAAGCATCCATTTTTTTCGCCGATGAGAATGTGAAAACTTTTAAAACATCACTAGCGCACTGAATACAACTGCTAACGCCGAGAAACTCAGGTGAACTGACCAGGAGGATATTCTGAAGGGCAGGAAAGGACAAGATGCCCGACATGCACGGACAGGATCTGGCAGCTACATGCTAGAAGGTGCCCTCTCGCCCGTTACATATCTGTTACAGTCGGCGGAAACGGGTTAATAATATTCAAGTGACGAGAACTGGAACATCAATTTTTGTAAATAGTCTTCAGAAGAGGGCGTTATGTAAGCACTTTATATTAATGGGATATTGCCAATTTCTTCCATTTCACCGGTTATCTGAATCCACTAATTAGGGATTCATCCGTTAACAGTTTACAAAGACTGTTAAAATATATGTTTGGCAAACAACATATAAATATTCTTGCTCCTAAAGTGCCTAATTACTATTTCATTAACAACAATTTAAGACGTCATAATTACCCTCTTAGGATATCCTCCCCGTTTTAACCTGCTCGGCAATTACTGATTAAATATATATATATATATAAAATTGTAACCTCTGTCTGTACATTGATTTTTTTCTCGAAATTTCACGATAACTTTTCGTTTCACATGTCATAGACACCATAACTGCATTTTGTTTCTTTGGTGTGTGTTTGTTTGTTTGTTTATTTGTTTGTTTGTAACCTTTTCACGCATAAACGGCTGAACCGAATTTTATGAAACTTGGTATGTATATTACTTTTAACCCAACTTAGACTTCAGGCTATGTTAATATTCTCTGAGACGAACAGAAATGGGGGTTATAAGGGAGGCCTGAAATTAAAAATAGAAATATTTCGTTTCCTATTGCATTTTCGGCAATTATGTACATAACAAAAGTTGTTTATTTTGTTATTTGGAGTAACTTTTGTCATATACACTTTTGTCGTATAGCTAAGTATAAAGGAGATATACGCTAAAACCAATAGCGGAAGTGAAAAATTGTATTTGGCACAAAAGACTCAACCGAACTAAATAAAACTCGGTATGTGTATTAGCACTAATGCCTTCATTAGAATAAACCATACCAACATTTCAAGGGATGGGCAGGAGTGGGGGTTGTAAGGGAGGCCTGAATTTAAAAGTAGTGGTACTTCCGGGTATCTGAGCTTGTGTATATATATATATGTGTGTGTGTGTGTGTGTGTGTGTGTGTTTGGAAAATAACTTCAGCATATTATAGGAGCAAAGTTGAATGGCCAAATGAAAAGAGTAGTTGTGCTAAATGCCATTTGCTAGGAATATTTTTTAATAAAAGATTTAATTCAGGCAAAGCCATTGCTCAGAAGGGTTCAGAAGAGCACCAAAAAGATTCTTTTAGATAACTTAAATGATCAATTGAGGTTACTGTTTTGGGATTTTAACCCTAATGGGTGAGCTATCTAAAAAAATCACTAAAACACTAGGTGCTCCTATGAATCCTGTTTAATGTGAGGCTATTAATACCTGGTTTCCATCGTAGGTCCAACTACCAAATTTCATCTCACAATGTTGATCGTCGAATGGGAACCATGTAATGTCTATCTTGCATGTGCTCTTGAAAATACCTGGCGGCACGTACAGGCAGCTACCGTTATGTCTGATATATATATATATATATATATATATATATATATTTACACAGGGTGTCCCCAAACCAAACGGCCAAACTTCAGGGATCGATAGAGGATCGAAAAACTAAGAAAAAAAAGTCCTCTGGCATATGCCTCGTTTTCGCTTCGTTTTTGAGAAAATCACAAAAAACTGAAAATAGTTGTGCAAAAAGTGTATTTTTTTTTAATAATGTATTTAAATTACAAAAAAAACTATTGGCTTTTTGAGTAAGCTTAATTTTTTAATTTACGAGGAGTAAATTTAGAAAACATGAATATTCTCACGCTTTCCTTATCAATAAAACGTCTAGGTTGAGTGTTTAAACTTAAAAAGAAAGGATTAAAATGTTTACTATCATTTTAATCCTTTTTGGGGGGAATCCAGCCTCGCATTCTCACATTAGTGGTGTTGCTAGTACTGTTCAGTGAAGTCAACAAATATGGCTAGATTTACCAACGCTGAATACGCGGACATAGTCTACGTCTACGGATTCTGCGATGGCAATGCACGTCAGGCAGTTCGGGAATATCGCAGACGGTTTCCTGACCGAGAAACCCCACACAGAGGTGTTTTTACCAGCACTTTCAGAAGGCTTCGACAGACTGGGTCCTTCTCATGTAATCGTCGTGGAAACCGTATGCAGACTCCGATGGAAGCCGACCTGAGGCGGAGGGAGAGGATACTGAGGCACTTCAATACCAACCCTGGCCCAAGCGTCCGGAGAGCTGCTTCAGTTCTAAGCATACCAAAGACAACCATTTGGCGCACATTAAGGGCTGACCACAGGCATGCTTACCATGTACAAAAGGTACAAAATTTAATACCCGCTGATTATCCCCGCCGATTAAATTTTTGTAATTGGTACAAAGAACAATTGCAAAACGATGTAAACTTAAGTTCGAAAGTAACCTGGACGGACGAAGCGACTTTTACACGTGCGGGCATATTCAATCAAAGAAACTACCACCTTTGGGCACATGAAAATCCCCGCGCTGTTAGAGAATTTCACTACCAGCATGAGTTTTCTGTATACATGTGGGTCGGTCTTTGTTATAATCGCATAATAGGTCCCGTATTTTTACCTGCTCGACTTCACGCTGAAAGTTATCATCTATTCCTGGAGAATGACTTACGGGCACTTTTGGAAGATATCCCTTTGGAAACAAGGCTTGAGAGCTGGTTTCAACTCGATGGTTGTCCGGCACATGAGCGCATCAGAATGGTTTGCAACCAGCTCACCGCAGAACAATGTTTAGATGCAGTGCGATCTGTGAGTACGCGATGTGATGCGTGTATTGCAGCGAGAGGCCAGCACTTCGAACAACATTTACGTTGACGCTTTAGAAATTAACGATGTAATTTTAGAGGAGGTAAAACCTTCAAAACTTTCAGGTTTTTTTTTCTCACTAAGGTAGACCCATATAAAAACTGAAACATTTATGTTTTCCAAGTAAGAATATTTAATTATTTTATTAATTTTCTAAATTTTTAATCTTTTTTTATGTTTTAATCTTCAGTTATTGTTCATAATGTTATCTACTTTAAATAGGTAATTTTTTTATACTATGAATATTTGAATAAAAAAGTATTTATTATTTTTTCTTAATAAAAAATATTTTTTTTTTCAATTACCTTTCTGTTAGTATAAGATTAGAATACAATAATTGTATTGGAATAACATTTATTGCTAAAATTCATTCAAGGATTAAAATCCGCTCTTCCATTGGCCTTAACTAGTTTTTGCACAACTATTTTTAGTTTTTTGTGATTTTCTCGAAAACGAAGCGAAAACGAGGCATATGCCAGAGGACTTTTTGTTTTAGTTTTTCGATCCTCTATCGATCCCTAAAGTTTGGCCGTTTGGTTTGGGGACACCCTGTATATATATATATATATATATATATATATATATATATATATATATATATATATATATATATGTCTAATATTTAAGTTACTGCTTCCTTCTTCTGCAATCGAAATATTATTAGTTATTGGTCAAAACATAGACATGTGTTGAGAAGTCACTGAAGCCCACGTAAGTGGTATAAGCCGTTTAATTCCAACATCATAAAATGAATTTCCTAACTTCCAGTCTACTTCAGTTTTTATTTGAGAAATGTAAACAATGGGGCTTCGCTAAATGCGAACTCAAAAATTACCCACCGTAAATGGAGGACCCCTTGAATAAGCCGATTAAGAGTTCATCATAATGTGTATTAAAGATTACGAGTTCGTGAAATAAAGGGAAGAGATAAAGAGATAATTAATTAGTGGATGGAATGGAATCTTTTATTCTTGTAAAATAATTAAAGAACGTTGTTTTATTTTTTTTTAAATTAACTAAAGTAAAAATAAGTACTAAGCAAAATTTAATATTAAATATATATTAGCGAATTTATATATATATATATATATATATATATATATATATATATGTGTGTGTATATAATTGTAACTTCTCTCTGTACATTATTTGACGATTATTTTTTTTTATTTTTTTTTTTTTCAAAATTTCACGATACCTTTTAGTTTCACATGGAATTAAAACGATTTCAACCATTTTTCGCGTTGCTTTTTTTTTTTGTTAAATTTTCACGCTGAAACTACAGAACCAACTTCTTACAACTAACCCAACTTAAACTTTAGGCTTCAATAATATCCTCAGGGTCGAATAGGAGTGGGGATTATAAGGGTGGTCTGAAACGAGAAATCGCGATATTTAGTTTTCTATTAGTTATTTGACGTTTTTTAATTTGTTATTTAAACTAACTGTTGATATATACACTTTTGTCGTGTACCGAAGTATAAAAAAGATATACGCTAAAAAATAAAGTGGGAGTCAACAATTTTAAAGAGCACAAAGGACTAAACCGAACTCAACGAAAACCATACATAAATACACAGCTGTGATTGCGTTCAAACTTCATATATTCATTTACCAAAACACTAATTATTATACTCAACTATAAGCAATTTTCGAAACCTTAGCCTTAACATATATTATTAATTGTGCTAGTATATATTCTTATATTATTACTAATTAAGAGCCTAGCAACCTTTGGGCATTCAAATACAAAAAAATAATTGCCTTCTCAGTCGTTATGCGCTTATCAAACAGCTATAAAATAAAATGTATTCTCCATCTCATTCTCTTTACATAGTGAGTTTATCCATAGATTTTCAGTTCTACATGCAGGCTAATCAAAATTCCCCCCTTGCTTTCATTATGAGCTTTATAAAATGTATGCTGTTTTTGTTACTCATATAAGTATTTTTTCTTAAATTAAATTAATATGAGCATAAATATATTTATATATATATATATATATATATATATATATATATATATATATGAAAATTAAACTAATCGGAGAAGAAATATATTTTTCAGCAGTAGCGTTTCAACATAGAATATTAATCCTACATTTCAACATTGATGCCGTACTCCTAAAAAACAAGTATTATTATTTTGAGAGAAATGGTTACAATTTTCAAGAGTTTACACGTCCTCATAGTACTAATGGAATTGAATTCGAAGGAACTTTTTTTTAATAAAAGTTTAAAAGTGCGTTAAAAAACTTCATGCCTAAAGGGACATACATAACGAATGCTCTGAAATGTTTAAATATGTAATTCAAATGAAATGCTAAGGAATAATTTAATGATATCAGGCTGGGGGCCAGCAATAATTATATATAAAACACTTCGCATAGCAAAACTAATGAATAATAATTTAAAATTAGTTTATAAATGAATTTTATAAATCGTATGAATGCAATAAATATTCTGACAGCAATGCAATGGTATGTTAGCAACTTACCATACTAGCTAAGGTAACTTCGCTCGGGGAATCATTAGAGGTTGAATGATAATGGTATTTTCTTTTTTTTTTTTTTTGGCAAGGCTTCAATGTGTACAATTACACTTCCCGACTGGGCGTATTGTTTTCCCGTAAGAGTTGGGTAGGAGACTTATAGAATAGAAATTTTATTTTTGAAGAATAAATGAAAATAAGTCCCTAGTCAATCCCTCTCCGTTTGACACTTCTAGCAAAGTTACCCAGGTTTCGCCCGGGAATTCATTTGAGGCTGAATGATGATGGTATTATGTTTTTTGGCAATATTAATTTTATAAATAAGTGCACATATTAATAACATGAATATAACTTGGTTATTCATTTTAATTCTAAATGTAAACAACAGAATACAATTCGCAGTGTAACATAATAATAATATAACCACAAAACCATATGTGAACAAAAAAACACAATAATCATATGTTAACAAGAGTAAAACAATAATCATACGTAACAGACAAGGCACTTCTTTGCATAATATTTTGACATTTCCCCGTCCCAGTTTTTAGGGTTTATACCCATCGTTGTTGTGGATTTGTTAATAATACAATGTTTTGTTAGGTAAGGCTTGAGTGTCTTCCATATTTTTATATTTTCCGTCTCCTCTGAATGTAGTTTTTATTTAATAACGTAATGGACCATATAATTCATAATCATAATAAGTATTCTGTCTTCCATACTGTGTATCAATAAATGTTCTTTTCCCAAATGTTACAATTTTATATATATATATATATATATATATATATATATATATATATATATATATATATATTCGTCTGTTAACGCTCAAGCGGTCGCAAGTTACCAAACTCGATCGAAAAAGTTAGAATCAAAAACTGTACAGAATCTAAAATTCAATAGACATTATGTAGGAAAATTGTATAGATTGGATCCTAATTTCCTATAAATGTTGTTACATAAATTTCTCTACCTTTAATATTAACTGAGAAATGTGATTGTTTTAGTTTTCACCCTTCTATAACCACCATTTCTAATAATGTCATATTAACAATAAGTTGTTATATCGTGAGCCACTTTATTCGAAGGTAGAATACAAATTATTGTTTTCATTTAACTTTTACTTTGTGAGTTACTTGCAAATACGTAGTGTGATGATATCGTCAATTAGGGTTTTAAGTTTTTAACGCAAAAATGTTTATTCGGTCTATACTATACTCGATATTTAACCGTTTAATTCAACACTAAAGTTCATAGTCGTTAATGGCTGAAATCGGACGAGGGCGAGTGGGTTTTGAGGGGGGATACAAAAATTCAAAATATCTCCGTCATTATTGAGTCGGATCTAAAATGTTATAGAACCAACCTTGTTAAACTATTGATGCTCTATAATTGGTGTTTTTAACTCAAATATTAAGCAAGCAGTTCATACTATCTTGTTTTCGATCAGAATATCCGGAGAAACGAGACCACTTGTTTTCTTACCAGCACAAGAGGGAAATGCTTAGTTTACGCAGCTCCTGCGTGACGGACTTCTTTTTGTCTCAGAGTATCATTTATCAATATTTATGTAATGTTTTTGGATGTCATCATATTCTGAACAGTCAAACCATTTTTTCAACGCTCACATGTGTTTGCTGAAGCATTACTCCATTCTATTACTTAGGCATACCTAAAGTGGTGGAATCGATTCACCCCCGGGCAATAAGAATTTATTTAGGGAGGAACTCATTAAATAAAATCTTCTGGACAACCCGTCCCAATTAGCCATATCAGATGAAAGTGTACATTCATTAATAATATTTTCCATTTCTTAGTATAAAATTAAAATACACCTACATTAGGATTTATTATTAAATTATGATAAGTAGTAATTTTTTTCATTATTTTTTTTTAATTTATAATATAAAACATTCATAATAATGAATGTTATGTCAAAATATAAACATCGTTTCATAATAGTGAGTGATGGGATGAGAGTAATTGAATACTTTATACGTACACTTTAATTACTCTTATCAACTTTGTCCATTGAGTGGGTTAAAACCTATTTTCCCTCATGACTGATTAACAACCAGCCCTGTTGACATGGGTATTTCAAAAAGGTTTGTTCAAAGCAGACAACCAAAGCTCTCCACATTGATTAAATGGCCATTAGAAAGGCTTACTGGCCTGTACTTTATACCTTAAATTATTCTGTGATCCATTGCGAATCATTTCCATCTCTAATCTCTGTGTTGCAAATCAAATAATTTTACAAAAGGGCCTTTATTTCATGTTTCAATTACACTAGCATCCCATTATCTGAGACAAGTATATTGTATTTCAAGTCCATCTTGTGAGTCACAGCTTTTATAACTTCGAAGTAGATGATATTTGCTATTAAATTACAAGTCAATTATAAAGGGGATTAAAGTATTTATATATATATATATATATATATATATATATATATATGTATGTATAAGCTAAGGTACCCGGCTTCGCCCGGGAAATCATTCGAGGCTGAATGAGAAAGGCTTTACTTTGCACAATATTTTCATATTTTTAAGTCTCAGAGTTTAGGATTAACACCTGAGTACCAGGCGTTGCTGGGGATATGTTAATAATAAAAGTATTTGTTATGTACTTAATGCTTCACTATCCACAATATTTTTATATTACGTTTCCTGCGCATGTATCTTTTTTTATAGCATAATCATAGAATATATCGTATTAACCATATAATTCATAATCATAGTAAGAATTCTTCATTTCGAACCATGTATGAATAAATGTTTATTTCCCCAAAATCGGTCCTAAGCACAACGATGGCTGCTGTTTTATATATGTAATGACCACTAGTAAAAATACTCTTTTGGATGTTTGGAAAGTAAACTGTATATTCTTAATGGTATATGCTCAGTTAAGTATAACGTATATTAACGGAGCAGAGTTCATTAATTCCAGAAATAACTGAGTGTAGCTCTCCAGCGTTCATTCTTATAAATTATAAATTTATCAGACTTAAAAAAAATTACATTTCTGAGAAAAACACAACATTAATAAACTCATGTAAGAAAAAAAAGGCCTCGTTCCTTCACAGTGTATCTCAAACTATAAAAGTATAAGCATCAAATCATATGTAAACGTAAACTAATATGTGGTCGGGAACCACTTCCCTCCTAAGTTATTATAACTTAGTTATGCATTCCCGTCATAATACGTCTAGTTGTATAATTTCTCCTGATTCATTATAATAATTTGTTCTTACTTCAAATATTCCCACTATTAAAATCCAAGAGATTTTTACATACACTAAAGAATATTGAAGAATCTTACTCATCAGGAAAAGCGCATAGCTTAAACCAGTCACTGAAATATAAGGTTAGTAGTAAGAAGACAGAAAGGAAGTCTCCCACCTCCCCTTAAGTTAATAATAAGACATAAAAATATCCTTTAACAGTTTTATACGTTAGAGCTATATTTTCATTATGCTTGGCCTTGGACCACTATCGTCAATTTACAAATTGGGGATGACAATAGTGTTGAAGAATAGGATGAATTTTAATTAAATCCTCTCTGGATGATATTTTGCGATTCTGTTCGATCAAATACTAGCAGTTTTGGAGCCTCTTGATAAAATTTTTAACTTGACGATAGAAATATACGTACTTATCCAAGGCCAAGTTCAATTAAAATAAAATCGTAGAAACTGTTAAAGAATATTTTTATGTCTAGAGCTAGAAAATTTTAAATATTTTTCTATATATTTATATTTTTCTATCATAAAGTTAAAAATTGTATCAAGAGGCTCCAAAACTGCTTGTATGATAATAAATATTTCATTATACCTTATATATTTCTGACAGAAAGCATTCGAATATTCTTTAAATATATGGAACACGCTAAAAATTAAATATCAATAATAAAAAAAAATTATTTATTAATTAATATTAAATAAACGCCCTAGAAACAAGGCGGTGGGGGGAAGGCCATGCACTCCCCTTGTTTTACTTGTTGTTGTACTTGCATACTTCTGCTCCCCCCCCCCCACCATTTTATTGTGGCCTGTGACAATTTAAAAACGTTTTGTTACTTATAACTTTCTTTTAAAAAAATCTGTTGTTGTTTCACAAAGCTCTCACACTTGTTGTTTCGTTCATTGTTTCTCTGAAGAAGAATGCCAAAGGTTTCCGAAACTGTTAGCAGTAAAAATAAGCTCATGACGGATTGAGTATGTTTTGTAGTAAATACCCAAACTTCCTTCATTATCATTCAAAAACCAACGGCTAACCAAAAACTTGCAAATATTTATATATTCCCTTAAGGGAAATCAGCTATTGAGGTCGTACTCATTACGCGATTTTCGAAATATTTCTTCAAATGTTCATCGATCCTACCCAGGAGATGACGAAAATGAGGTCCGTTCAAAATTATACATATATATTTGTCTCTTAACGCTCTAGCGGTCGTAATTTTTGTTTGATCGTTACAAAACTAGATATTTAACCGTTTATATAAAAGACAGATCAAGTTCGTTAATGGCTAAAATCGGACCAGAGAGAAGGGGGTTTAGAGTGGGGGATTTTCGAAATATCTCCGTTAGTATGCATCGGATCGAATAATTGTATAGAACCAATCTTATTGAAAATTAAATTTACTATAAATATTGTTATATACATTTATTCTCTTCAATATTAACCGAGATATTTGCATTTTTATTAAGTGTGGAGGACATGTGGTTGGGTATTGTTCGGATTAGTTCATCTGTTTCCGTAACTGTTCGGCTCTGGTGGAAGCTTCTTCTAACCTTACCTGTCGTTTCAGCTTTTACTTTGTGAGATTTATGCAAATACTTTCTGTTCATCCCCCCCCTTCTTTAGATCTTGGACTACTAATATTTGAGTTATTAAAATATAAATTCTTCTTACAATTCAGAAGCCGTTTCCGTTGGGAATTTATTAAAAATAACTGAAACATTTCTCATTACCGTCTGTATTTACTCACGGTGGTGTTGTGTTTGCAGTATGCAGATTTCTCTATTGTAAAACTTCACATGGGAAATCTGCTTAGTTTACGCAGCCCCGCGTGAAGGACTTTATTTTTTATTTATTTGCTCCATGAAGTAACCCTTCAGAAAGGGAGTTTATTTCCTACATATCACGTACAATATAGTACATTACATGTATATGTAGATTAATAACAAATTTTAAACAATATATACAATTTTTAAAAAAAATATGAATATAAATAATTAATCTTAACTCCAATATATAAATTAGAACACTATTGAACAAAACATTAAATGATGAAAAGAAAAATTGAATTTTTAATAATAGTATATTATCAATTTACCTATAATAGCTATTCCAATAACTTATTGTTTTTTGGTATAATACTTCTGCAAACTTCCTCAGTTCTTTATTGCCCTTATAGAATAAAATTTTATCCTCAACAGGCCATAGGCTTCTTATTTTCATTACTGTTTCTTTTAAAAGGTACTATTCGTTTGAAAGCCCAGTCATGTAAGTAATGGGGTGTATGTCTGTTCAGTAGTAAAATCAAGAGAGCATAATGGGCTATTAGTCTGCTTAAATCTGGTAAGGTACACTTTAATTGAGCCATGTCCAGTTAATAACTGTGTTGTGTAAAAGTCAGTAGGTGTATACAAGTATATACTTTTTGTTACACGACGTTTTGAATTTTCATCGATTTGTGACGAACTGTTTGTCTCACAACCAGTAAAATTCCGTTTACTCAACTTTGCCCTGGGCTAGCACTTGGAGCGAAAGAATATGTGTAGCACACGCCTGAAAAATAGATCAGAAAGATCAAAACGAAGTACTCCAAAAGTAACTACGCACTGGAACTGCATCTTGAAAGAAACTACATAAATGACAATAACTTATGAAGTTTGTTTAAAGATGCACTCGTAGTGCGTAGATACGTTTGGGATGACTTCGTTCTGTCGAATCTCTTGAGCTGGACATAGTTTAGTAAACGGAATTTTACTGGTTGTCTGACAAATAGATGGAAATCAAGAACGACATTTGAATTAAACGTCGTGTAACCAATAGTATATCCCAAACCTTTCGGATACGGCAGAGAAGCCAAGTTCTTCGACACAAGTTCTTTTAACAAACGTTTTTAGACGAATATTGTTTGAAAAAATACTACAAAACAGACAAACAAAAAACATCTCCTACTTATGCACACATTTTTAAAATACTCCAGGCTCATTGACCTTGCATCCTTTTGGTTTTCCCCACCCATATTCCCACTTACCTCTATTTTCCCCTTCATTCACAATGTAGCCCCCACCGAATGCAGTTATTGCTCTCTGATTTTCCTCAATTTGAAACTGGCATGTACCTTAACTAATTCTTTCAATTTATCTATTTTGTATTTTTCTGGTACAGTGTTTACATCCACCCCACCTTGTTTTTGCTTTATAGTCACCTGGCGTTTCTCATATAAAATTATATCTTTGAATTGTACATATAAAAAGAGCTTGTTATATGGTTTTTTTTTCATTATTGTTCACAAATTAGTTCACTTCTTTTGTTCTGTTCATTATTTAGCTCTGAAGAAGGGGACCAATGGTGCCCGAAACTGTAAGCACGTCCAATTAAATTCTCTATAAGAAGAATTAAGAAACCATTCTTTAGCCGACAACCAACAATCCACAATTTGATTTGAAAAAAATATTTGTAATTTGGAACGGACCTCATTTTCTTCATATCCTAGGTAGGATAGATAGAGATTGAAGGAAATGTTTTGAAAATCTAGTCATGAACTTTAATAGTTCATTGGCTATGAATCTGATAAAATAAGGTAAGGTTCTACATACAATGTTTTGTTCTGGCGCAATTGGTGCATCTCAGTTCTATCAAAATATATAGACGTAGTCGGCACTCTAACACAGACCAAAACTTGCTTTTCACATTTATAAGAAACACAGTTTAAACGGGACCTTGGAAAATAGGGGAGGATCGGTGAATATAAAGTAAGTAGCCTGCCTTGAGTCTCTCTCTGTAGCTTTAATCTTCAGAATAGAAATGATTAAATAATATCATTCCGCCTTAATACTTTGTCTTTTGAGAGGAGAATGTTTATTAGTTTTAAATGATCTCTTTGGAGTTTTTAAATTTCATTTTCGTTGTATACTAACGGAAGTAAATTATAATTATTTATTTCTTCTGGTAAACTTGTGTACCTTTAAAGTTGGGTAATATTTTAATTACATTTTTAAGATAGTTCACTTGAAATCACTTTTATATCTTTCTTATTTTATTCAGGTATTGAAAATCCTTTGTCAAATATTTCAAGCCCATCTGCATTGATTGGGGATCAATATGATGCTTAAATTGTTTCTTTCTTTCATCTACAGGGGCATTGTTTCCCATTTTTAACAATGAAACTGTGTGATGGTTTTGTGTTTGGTATTATTATTGATTTAATGATATTTAAAAAATGTATTGTTTTTATGATATCTTCTTGTATTTTAGTGTGGAATGGAATATATTACACACACAGCTGACTTATTTTATTATTTATTGACGTCCACTTTATGCAACTAGGGCTAATTGGGACGGGTTATCTACAGGACATCACCCTTTTCTAGCCAGGGTGGGACTTAGGGTGTTATTTAATGAATTCCGTCACTAAATAAATTCCTATTGCCCAGGGCGGGAATCGAACTCGCCACTCTAGATATACCATGTGAGATTAAATTCAACGCTTTAACTCGCATGGCTAACCTGGGCCCTAAAAAAAACTGACTTAATTTAAATGTACACTTGGAGAATTGTTAACAGTTTTATAGATAAGTTAAGAACATTAGTATGTTGCTCTACACGCTTCACTATCCCATTAGCGAATCGAAGTCGGATAGCTCATGACTTATTAGACGTACAATTTGCATTCATTTTAACTCAATAAACTACGTTTCTTTTTCAAGAATTGTATTATTTTATACTGTATTTCTCCCTCTTCTTTTATTTGGAAAGCACGAGGTGGGCGGACGCAGGCGGTGAATATAAGACGTTGAAGAGGATTTGAATATATTAGGCATCACGAAATAGAGAGCGAATATGAGAAATAGAGAAACATTATTAAGTAAGCCATAGCCGATTTCAGCACTACACAGTAGTTAAATAGTTCATATTAATATTCATGATAATATAATTTTTTTCCAAAGTTTGTATTCTTAATTTACATTGTTCTTTTACAAATAAGGGCTACTTAAAATATTTACGTTTGTAATTTTATTTCTATGTACGTACTTCACTTCACATTATTGATTCATATCAGAAGCTCTCAAAGCTGTTTTATTAATATTACTCAGTGCTCCCAAAGGGTCGCAAAAGTAAAAACTAGACTAGTCGTATTTATGATTGAATTGCTTTTTGATACTAAGCAAATACTATGGAATATCTTCATTTAATATACAATTCTGTTCCTTCATTTTACTTTTATACCTTTAACTTAGTATTCACTATGTGTCATCTTATGTTTATACGTTGCTGAGATGTCCCCAATTTGAAACATTTTGTATTTTAGAGAACATTCAAAAGTTAGAATTCTTGCATTTTACACCTTGTAGCGAAATTTCTTATTTTAAATAACGAAGGACTAAAAAAACAAGAGAATATACTATCGTCCTTAGGGAGAAAAGAATGAAGCTAATTCAACTCTACTGACCTACTTCTTCCTCTGTAGTAAAACGTGATATACATTTTATCAACATTTTTTTTACAGGACGTTTCTGTCAATTTAAATATTTTATTTGAGCTACAGTACTTTTTCCTCACATTGAAAAAAATGTAATATAATCAGAATATATATCGACCAATGTCGAACAATAATTTAATCAAGCTGATGGCTCCTATGTTTTGCATTCCAAAATACAACAGATATATTCACCTAGCTCTATGGGATACAGAATGGTTTTTTTTTTCAGTTGGCATTATAGGCTTTTAAGATTCATATCCACCCCCAAGCGAGGGATTCGTGTCAAGCGTTTTTACGAAGTGAGTGATCAACCACCGCTATCTAAGGACGGCCTGGAATGAATCGTCTCCAGTAGACTGACGGGGCCCATTTGCCTGTTGCCAGTTCACGCTGTCAGTCTGCATGTAGACGGGATCTAAGAAAGTCATAATCGTTAGTCTTCCGAAAGGGCTGTCAAACATGGGCATCGAACCTGCACATATTTCTACCTTCAGCTTACTGACGGTAGTGGTTGGTATACCCACGTCTTAACACGCATGACCATCGGCGCCCCACAGTATGATTAGCTTCATTAAAAAAAGTCTGTCACGCAGGGGCTGCGTAAACTAAGCAGATTTCCCACGTGAAGTTTTACAATAGAGAAATTTCACGAGAGTCGAGCAGTTAAGGAAACGGCCGAACTAGCTTTTGGCGGGAAAGTCACCCGTCCGTTAGCCACTCAGACTTAATAAAAATTCAAATATCTCGGTTAATATTCAAGATAGAGAATAAATGTATATAACAATATTTATAGTAAATTTAATTTGCAATAAGATTGATTCTATACAATTTTTCGATCCAACGTATAGTAACGGAGATATTTCGAAAATCCTCCCCTCTAAACCCCCCCTCCCACTGGTCCGATTTCAGCCGTTAACGAACGTAATCTTTCTTTTTACATAAAACGACTAAATATCGAGTATGATAACGATCAAACAAAAATTGCGACCGCTAGAGCGGTAACAGACAAATATATATATATATATATATATATATATATATATATATATATATATATATATACAGTTTTGAACGGACCTCATTTTCGTCATCTACTGGGTAGGACCTATGAAGATTTGAAGAAAAATTTCAAAAATTCCGCCATTAGTACAACCTCAATAGCTGATTTCCCCTAAGGGAAATCTGCTAAAACTGACAAGTATGCAATGAAAACTCACTGGCGTTTTTGGTTCCAATGTACTCACATTTCAAATCGGTACCAGACTACGTTTCTAGCTTGAGTGGTGGAATATTGAAGAACTAAATTGAAAAATAATTAAAATATTGAATGCAAATGCAGCCTGGTTACTGGTTTATAATCACACTAGAGCTATTTTATAATAAAATATTTTTAAATTATTATTTTTAGAAACATTAGTCAAATATAAAGAATCTAGATCACAGAACATATCCTGAAATGTGTCACATAAGCGATTTAACATTTACTGTTTAATTGTTGTAGTATTCTTAGTTTTCGTTTCAGTGCAGTAGAGTAATAATTTGATAATGCCTTTCTTCTTTTATTTTAACAAGCCTACTTCGAAGGCAGGCATGTGAATAATATTTAAACATTTAAAAATGTATCTGTAGCAGATTTTTTCAATATATAGAAAACAGCGATTGAGGTTCAGGACTCAGTTTCTTCAAATGTCAATCAAACCTACCTAGGAGGTCCGAATGAATTTAAATTTTTGCTTGGCCAACACTAAATTGAACATTTAAATGTTTTAATTCAACTAAGGATTATATTTTTTAACGACTGAAATCCGACCAGGAGAAGTGGGCTTAAAGAATGGCTAAGGAGAGCTGGATTTGAGGCTTTGGGTGGCAGACGTGCCTCTCTCTCCTGGGGATTATCTTTGTCTAAGCCTCTTCTTGTTCTAGCTGGGTGTAGTCTATTATTCATTTCTTTCCTTCTTTATATTTCTTTGTATCATTGTTTTATTCTTACTTATGTAAGTAGTTTTCCCATTGTGTTCCATTCCAATGTAGAGACCTCAGTCTGTGACCACGCCTCCCCCTCCCACCAAACCTCCGATCCCGGTGAAAAGAACACTTTTTTTTTGCCTGTCATCCCTACTGGTCCACCACATTTTTAATGAGTTTATAAAATAAAGTAGATAAACAAACATTTAAGGGCGTCCTATTAAAATTTTTAATTTGATCAAAATCTATTACCTACAGGCGAAAACAAAATTTTAGAAAAGTGGAATATTAATCTTGGAATACTCATAAGAAAAATATTATATCAATTCATAAAAAATTAAGCACTTTCAAAATTATAAAACTAATCTCATAGATCAGCGTGTCAAAATGTTATCCAAATTAACACGTTGGCTGTTAAGCCATGAAGTAAATTATTCCCCGTGATTGAATATTTTTTCCTCTGACCTCGGTCTGCAACCATAACCAATTTCAGAGAATTGGCCACCACTAGGAAGGGGCATCCATTCATGCACAATTTATTTTACAATGTACTACACACTTTATAAATTATTCTTCACTACTACTCACAATATGCACTGATAACTTCACTTCTTATTGCACAGTAAAATAACTCACGATCACGCGGCTAACTGAAGATCACAAAACACGGCACTGCACTAATCTTCAAAAATACAGCACTGCACTGATCTTCACAAATAAAATGCTGCAATGTACTGAAACTAAAAGCACTGTTCACTAAACCTGAACTGAACGCACTGTTATCCACTATTAAGAGAACTGAGAACTAACTGATTATAGGGCGAGCTGGGACGCTTTATAGACGAGCGACGAGTCCATAGAAAAAGGTCCCAGACTGGCATCATGGGTTCTGCCTTCGGTCGGTTGCTTTCGTTTACTTCGTACTTCTTTAATACGTGATTAACTCTGCGTAATTTTTCATGTAGGTAGTTTTCGCAGTATGTTAAATTTATAAAATTATTCGTTGTTTTGAAGAAGTTCTTTTGCGACGTTTTGTTGAAAGAGGGTTTAACAAAAAATTGTATTCCTGTGGAATAATTGGATGAAAACAACGTGCTTTGTTGGTCTTCTTTCTGTTCGGGGGGGGGGGGTGTAATTGACTACATGTCCATCCTATATCCTGTATATCCTACGATTCATTTTTCAAACGCCATAAAAACAATCCATTTTTAGCAGATTTCCCTAATTATAATATTATATTATATAATTTCCTCAAATGTTCATCGATCCTACGTAGTAAATGAGGTCCGTTCAAAATTATATATAAATGGGGGGGGGGGGATTTAGAGGGGAGGAATTTTGAAAATTCGAAATATCTTCGTTATTATACATTGAATTGAAAAAAGGTAAAAAAAAAAAAAAAAATCTTATTAAAAATTTAATTATCTATAAATGTTGTGATATACATATTTTCTTTATCATGAATATTAACCGACAATTTTGTATTTTTTAGTTTTCGTCCTTCAATAAAACCCCATTTCTACTTATGTCATATTAACAATAAGCTGTTATATCGTGAAACAAATTGCTCTTAGAGTAAATAGTAAATATTTTTTTCATTGAACTTATACTGAATGAGATACATGCAAAAATAAGTAGTGCGATGGCGTCATAATTTAAAATTTTATGTTCTTAACTTGTAAATGTTTATTTGATTTATACAATACTCAATATTTAACCGTTTTTAATCAACACTGAAGATCATAATTGTTACTGACTGAATTCGGGCCTGGAACAGTGGGCGTTTAGAGGATGGGGGACTCAAAATGTCTCTGTTATAATGAGTCGGATCGAAAAATGTTATAGAACCAATCTTGTTAAAATACATACTTTCTAAAGTTGTTCTATGCATTACTTCGTAACTCAAGAATTAAACGGTTTATTCGTACTTTCTTGTTTTCAGCTTTCAGGCCCCCCTCCCCTTCGACACTACTACTCATTGATTTTGGCAGATTTCCCATAAGGGAAATCAGCTATCAAATTTTTTCTTCAAATGTCCATCGATCCTACCTAGTAGATTACGAAAATGAGGCCCGTTCAAAACTGTATAGATGTATATATCTATATATATATATATATATATATATCTATATATATATATATTATATATATATATATACTCTAGTGGTCGCAATTGTTTGATCTTTACCAAACTCGATATTTGGTCGTTTTATGTAAAAAGAAAGATCAAGTTCGTTAACGGTTAACATCGGATCACGGGAAGGGGGGGGGTTTAGAGGGGAGCATTATGAAAATTCGAAATATCTCCGTTACTATACGTCGGATCGAAAATGTGTATAGAATAAATCTTATTGAAAATTAAATTTACTATAAATATTGTTACACACATTTATTCTCTATCATGAAGATTAACAGAGATATTTGCATTTTTCAGTTATCAGTCGTCAGTACACCCCTACTTCTATTCGTGTTACATAAACAATACTCTGATATATAATACACCACATTATTCCAAGCTTCAATAACAAATATTGCTTTCCAGAGAACTTTATTATTCAAGATAGATGCAAATATATACCTGTGAACCCCCCCCCCGTCTTAAATTCTTGGACTACTAAAATTTGATTGATATAGATAAAAATTATTCTGATTCATAATAAACTACAGTACTAAGTATAGTACATTGTTTTCAATAAAATGAATAAGTTATATTCTGGGTATGTTTCATTTATTGTTTTTCTTTCCGCTGAGCCGTTGGCAGACCTGTTTGTTTACATTTGAGATGCTCCCCTCCGGCAGGGGAAAGATTTCTTATTGCCTTTTTAGCAGATTTCCCTTAAGGGAAATCAGCTATTGAGGTCGTACTCATGACGCGATTTTCGAAAAATTTCTTCAAATGTCCATCGATCCTACCCAGGAGATGACGAAAATGAGGTCCGTTCAAAATTATATATATATATATATATATTGTTACGTTTTTATTACAAAACCAGTAATAAACGTTGATAATAAGAGTTCTTTTGGATTGCAAAATTAAACACACACACAAGTTTCACAGTTTAACACTGCACGATTTATTTCACAATATACAATATTCTTGGTTAATTATTACTACTCACAGTATTACACTGATAGTGTCACTGTTCTTCAGGTTACACAGTCCAATAATTCACTCACGGTCACTGTCCTTTACTTCGCGGCACTGCACTGTCTTAAACACGGCACTAAACTGTTGCTTACAGACACGGCACAACACTTTACCGCACTGCACTAAGTCGCACTGTAGCGCTGAACATCCCTCGAAGACCGTCGAGCATCAACTGGAACTGTGGGGTACTGTGACAGTCCCTTATACGAGTATATACCTGTAGAAGGGCCTAGCCAAGGAAAGGTCCAGAACTTCCTGGAAGGCCCTAATTAGATTCTGCCTGCGGCCCTACTTAGAATGGCCATAATTAGATCAAACACGCGGCTCTCTCTCTCTCTGCCTATCTTTCACGCAACAATATATATATATATATATATATATATATATATATATATATATATATATATATATATAGATAATTGTAACCTCTGTCTGTACATTGATTTTTTTCGCGAAATGTCACGATAACTGTTCGTTTCACATGTCATAGACACCATAACTGCATTTTGTTTCTTTCGTGTATGTTTGTTTGTTTGTTACCTTTTCACGCATAAACGGCTGAACCGAATTTTATGAAACTTGGTATTTAAATTACTACTAGCCCAACTTAGACTTTAGGCTATACCAGTATTCTCTGAGACGAACAGGAGTGGGGGTTATAAGGGAGGCCTGAAATTAAAAATAGCAATATTTCGTTTCCTATTGCATTTTCGGCAATTATGCACATAACAAAAGTTGTTTAATTTGTTATTTAGAGTAACTTTTGCCATATACACTTTTGTCGTATACCTAAGAATAAAGGCGTTATACGCTAAAAATGATAGCGGAAGTCAACAATTTTATTTGGCACAAAAGACTCAACCGAACTGAACCAAACTCGGTATGTGAATTAGCACTAACGTCTTCCTTATAATAAGCCATACTAACATTTCTAGGGACGGGCAGGAGTGGGGGTTATAAGGGAGGCCTGAAATTAAAAATAGTGATATTTCGTCTCCTATTGGGGTTTCGGACAAATATGGACATAACAAAACTTGTTTATTTTATTATTTAGTGAAATTTGCTCAACAATTCTTTGGAACTACAAGGTACCTCACCGGGAAAAACTAATTCAAATATATGTTAATATTTTGTGCTTAATAATTCAAATCTATTCATAATGCACAGGAAACAGGAAATAAGACAAAATGGAGAACAGTGAAGTCTTACATAAAAAAAATAATTTTATTATTAACAAATCCACAGAAACGACGGGTATTTAAACTAAACACTGGGACGGGTAAATGTCAAAATATTGTGCAAAGTAAAGCCTTGCCAAAAAAAAATACCATCACCATTCAGCCTCAAATGAATTCCCGAGCGAAGCCGGGTATCTGAGCTAGTATATATATATATATATATATATATATATATATATATATATATATATATATATTTGTCTGTTAACGCTCTAGCGTTAGCAATTTTTGTTTGATCGTTACGAAACCCGATATTTAACCGTTCGTTAATGGCTAAAATCGGTCTAGAGGGAGGGGGGGGGGGGGTTAGAGGGGGGGATTTTCGAAAATTCAAAATATCTCCGTTATTATGCATCGGATCGAAAACTTATATAGAACCAATATTATTGCAAATTAAAGTTACTATAAATATTGTTATATACATTTATTCTCTATCTTGAATATTAACCGAGATATTTACATTTTTCTGAAGTCTGTGGTCGGGTATAGTTCGGATTAGGTCGGCCGTTTCCGTAACTGATCGGCTCAGGTGGAAGCTTCTTCTAGCGTTACCGGTCGTTTCTAACCTTACCTTACCTTCATTACTTTATGAGATTTATGCAAATATGTTCTGTTCATCCGCCCCCCCCTTCTTTAGTTCTTGGACTACTAAAATTTGAGTTATTAAAATATAAATTATTCCGTATAAGCCGTTTCAGTTGGGAATTTATTTTAATTAACTGAAAAAGTTTTCTCATTACCGTTCGTTTTTAATCACGGTGGTGTTGTGTTACCAGTATGCAATGTATGTAGATTTCTCTTTTGTAAAACTTCACATGGGAAATCTGCTTAGTTTACGAAGCCCCTGCGTGACGGACTTTTTATTTATTCACTTAATATTCACGGTGGTGTTGTGTTAGCAGTATGTATGTTTATCTAATATTAATCTTCACGAGGGACATCTGCTTAGTTTACGAAGCCCTTGCGTGACGGACTTTTTTTACATAGAACGTGGGAAATCTGCTTAGTTTGCGCAGATGCGTGACGGGGTTTTTGTAACGTTTGGTAGCCAGAAACGAAAAGTGGATTGCTTTCAATAATGTCAACCGATCGTGGGATCATTCCAATGAGCCACCACCAACAACAAAGAGTAATATCTATGTCCAATAAGTAATGCTCTAAAAATGGTGAGAAGTGATGGGTGTTGTGTTCTACTACCTAGTAACTAACATGAAAACAATAAACTCTGATAGATACTGTAGTCTGACAGATTAAATTAAGCAAATGGCCAGAGCCCGACAAGAGTTGGGAAATGGGAGAGGCTTTGTTTGCCACCATGTTAACGCCAGGCACGTCTTTGGCCACATGGAAAAAATTGTTGGACTTTGTCCGGGAAGCTTTGCCTCACCCTCCAAACAGCCTTGACTGTGCCCTCTCGGGCTAACAATCGTTTTGTTCCCTTCAAAATTCCCTTAGGTAAATACATACACTTTTATGCTTCTTACTTTCATTCCATTATCTTTTAGCAGATTTCCCTCAAGGGAAATCAGCTATTGAGGTCGTACTCGTGACTACTTTCGAAAATTTTCATCAAATGTCCATCGATCCTACCTAGTACATGACGAAAATGAGGTCCATTCAAAACTGTATATGTACGCCTGTTTCCGCTCAAGCGGTCGCAATTTTTGTTTGGTCGTTACCAAACTCGATATTTAGTCGTTTTATGTAAAAAAAAAGAGATCAAGTTCGTTAACGGCTGAAATCGGACCAGAGAGAGGGGGGTTTAGAATCTTGAAAATTCGAAATATCTGTTACTATACGTCGCATCGAAAAAGTGTATTGAGTAAATCTTATTGCAAATTAAATTTACTATAAATATTGTTATATACATTTATTCTCTATCTTGAATATTAACCGAGATATTTGCATTTTTCAATTGACAGCCTTCTGTAAACGCCCAGTTTTACCAGTGGTACATAAACAATACTCTGTTATACCACATTATTCGAAGCCTAAATACCAAATATTGTTTTCATTGTACTTTTACTTTCTGAGATACATACAAATACGTTTTGTTACCCCCCCCTTCTTTTGTTTTTGGGTTACTAAAATTTAAGTGATTGAGATAAAACTGATTCTGGTTCATTGAAAATTAGAACACTAGCTTTACTAAATTGTTTTTATTAAAATTAATATGTTATATTCAGATATATATGCAGTGCTACGAGGCTGGCTGGCCTGTTTGTTTACAATTCAGCCGCTTTCCGTTGTAGAGATTATTTACTTAAATTTACTGATCATTCACGATAGTGTTGCCTGTATGTATATTTATCTATTGTATTCGCCTGGGAAATCTGCTTAGTTTACGCAGCCCCTGCGTGACGGCCTTCTTTGTTATTAGGATTAACAAACTACATTACTTATAAAGAAATTAATTACTATACCAGGTTAATATCAGTAGATGAAGGAGCATTAATTAGTAATGACGTAGTTCATAAAGCTATTTTTACTGTACATTATCATTATTATTATCTTTATGAAACACCTAAGGGGTGTCACTAACTATTAAAAGAATTTTCTGATTGCAGAATATCACTGACAATGCCACCAAGAGTCATCTTAGGAAATAATCGTAAATAAATAGATAATTTATTCCAGTTTCTCGAGGACACTCAATTAAACATAGAAATTTAATAACTAGCCTAGCGGCTTAGATATTTGTGCGTTTCTAGTTATTTATTCCACTTTATTGCCAAGCTCCAGCTAGTGTGACTGGAGCGTTGGCATCATCCTCTCGGTACCATTCTCACATAGCATGTTCCTTATACTACAAATAATCTAAATTATTTATTTATTGTCGGTGTTCTGTTTGTAAGTGATATACACCTTGCGTGGCATCATGAAACATCATAGGCTGCTTACTTCCGAAGTAGCAACTATCATCCTGTGATTAGTTCAACATTACACTTTTCACAGTGTATTGAGGTTGTACTCATGATGAGATTTTCAAAATATTTCTTCAAATGTCCATCGATCCTACCTAGGAGATGAAGAAAATAAGGTCCATTCAAAACAGTGTCTGTTAACGCTCTATCGCTCGCAATTTTTTTTTTCTGACCAATACCGAACTCGATATTTAAACGTTTTATGTAAAAATGAAGGTCAAGTTCGATCGTCGCGACCCGAGGGAGGGGGGTATACAGGAGGGGATTTTGGAAATTCGAAATATCCCCGTTATTATCCGTCGGATCGAAAATTTGTATAGAATTAATATTATTGCAAATGTGATGTTCTATAGATGTTGTTAAGTAGATTTTTTTTTCATTATCTTGATTATTAACGGAGATATTTGTATTTTTAAGTTTTCGGGCTTCAGTAAACCCGCACTCCTTCCCATGTCATATTAACAATAAGCTGTTATATTATGAAGCACATTATTTGAATCCCAAATACTGTTCTCATTGAACTTTTATGTGTTGAGATAAATGCAAATACGTGACGCACGTCGTAGGAAATCTGCTAAATTACCGCAGCCCCTGCATGACGGACTTTTTTTTTTCGAATTTAGCTATTTATTGTATAAGTTTATAACCGATATTATATATTGTCCTTTCCTAAATATCTGTATAATAATTATTAACTACATTAATTATTTGGGATTTCTCTTTGAGGTCAGGGTGGTTTTCCTGTTGTAATATGAGGCTCTCTAAGGACGTATGTGGTTTGGAGCCTGTAATAGCTCTCCAGGGGAAGGGGGCGAATTTCAACTCCTCTTATTTAGTCTTGTTTTCATTAAGATTAAATTATAGTTGAATAAGTATCCTTCAATATCTGTGCCTCTTAAGGGAAATTGGCTAAAACGAAAAACTAAAATAAGTGTAAAAATTTAGAAATATTATTTTTGAATTCTCTAGATTTGTTTTTAGATATTTAAAATTCTTCTATTCAAATTAATAGGGACTTAAGGACGAAATACTAATGAAATGTGATTAATATCTGTATTTATGTATTGTTGTTCGTCTTAGTTTTTTATGTATGATTAATTTTTCAAAATCACAATGATTTATAAATAAGGTTTTAACCTCTACTTTATAAACAGTAGTAGCACATATAAAACATATATAATTATCTATAGAAAAAACAATTCCACACATTCATTTCAAATGTATTCAAAGTTGGATGGGCAGTTAGACTATGATTTAAAAAAAGGATTAATTTCTTTCTGAAAATTGAGAGTAAAAAAAAAGATAAAACTTAAATAAGGAAAGAGAAAAGGCACTGCCAACTATTCTCAGCGCCGGAAATCGTAGCAGAATTTGGGGGCCTTCCTTCCCAGATTGAAAAGTAATTTCGGGGTTAACATGGGGTGGATGGTGATGAAGTAAAGCAATACTTCTAGCACCCATTAACTAAATCTGCTATCAGGGTGATAATTAATAGCAGTAGAACTGATGGTACCATTTCTCCACTTGGCTGGGCCACCTAATGATCGATGTGCCATTATGACCATAAATTCGCTATAGAGTCTAGAGCGTTCTAAAACGTAATTCAAATTCTTGTTTTCTCGAATGCACTACGCAAAAATTCCGTCATGCAAGGGCTGCGTAAACTAAACACGTTTCCCATGTATTGGTACAACACACTACTGATATCTTCTGACCAAATAATTTCCATTTCTAATTAAAAAGTACATCACGCCGGGTCCAATAGATAAATATACATACAGGGAACACTACGGTGAATGTTTAGTAAATTTACAATACAAATTAAAATCTCTACAACGGAAAGCGGCTGAATTGTAAACAAACAGGCCAGCCAACCTCGTAGCTCTGAATAGATAGATAGACCGGAAAGACAAACAATTAATGAAATATATCTGAATATAACATATTAATTTTATTGAAAACAATTTACTAAAGCTAGTGCTGTAATTTGTAATGAATCAGAATCAGTTTTATATCAATCACTCAAATTTTAGTGATCCAAAAACAAAAGAAGGAGGGATCAACGGAACGAAATTGTATATATCTCACAAAGTAAACGTTCAATGAAAAAAATATTTGGTATTGTGGCTTCGAATAATGTGGTTTATTATACAACAGAGTATTGCTTATATAACACGAGCAAAAATGGAGGTTTACTGAAGGCTAAAACTGCAAATATCTCGGTCAATATTCAAGATAGAGTATAAATGTATACAACAATATTTACAGTAAATTTAATTTGCAATAAGATTTATTCAATACACTTTTTCGATCCGACGTACAGTAACGGAGATATTTCCAATTTTCAAGATTCTCCCACTCTAAACCACCCTCCCCCTGGTCCGATTTCAGCCGTTAACAAACATGATCTTTCTTTTTACATAAAACGACTAAATATCGAGTTTGGTAAAGATCAAACAAAAACTGCGACCGCTAGAACGGTATCTGACGAATATATATATATATATATATATATATATATATATATATATATATATATATATACAGTTTTGAACGGACCTCATTTTTGCCATCTACTAGGTAGGCTTGATGGACATTTGAAGAAAAATTTCGAAAATTGCGTGATGAGTACGACTTCAATAGCTGATTTCCCTTAACAGAAATGTGCTGAAAATCCGATGAGTAGAAGTGGGGGATAACTGAAGGCTTAGAACAAGAAAATACAAATAACTCACTTAATAATTGAGCACCGAAATAAAATATAGAACAATAATTGTAGAGCACCAATAGTTAAACCAGGTCGGTTCATTAAAATTCTCGATTCAACTCATAATATATATTTTGAATTTTCTAAATCCCACTCCCTCTAAACCTCAACCCCTCTCACTTGCTCAATTTCAGTCATTAAGGAACAATATCTGTTTGTTTATTATTATATACGTCCACTTTATGCTACGATGGCTAATCGGGACGGGTTATCTACAGGTTTACCACCCTTTCTAGCCAGGATGGGCCAAAGGAGTTTATATAAATAGTCAGTCACTAAATAAATTTCAGCTGCCTAGGGCGCGAATCGAACCCGCCTTTAGGTCTACCAGGCGAGATTAAGACTAACGCCTTAACTCACACGGCCAATCTGAGCACCCTGGACCAAGATCTTTTGGTTTCATGAAACGCTTATATATTGATTTTAGTAACGATGGTAGCGATTTTAGTAACTAAATAATTGTGACAGCTAGATCGGCAACACACACACATACACCCCCCCCCACACACACACACACACACACACACACACATATATATATATATATATATATATATAAAACAACCGTGCCGTGAATAACAACCCCAATAGCTGATTTCCCTTAAGGGGAATCAGTTGACTTGAAGATAGGAAAATATTTTTAGTAAAGTTAACATATTTTGTTATTTAAATGCGCGAGTTTTGAATACTACTATCCACTTGGGAGGGAAATACTGCTTGAAAGTTTGCTTTATGCTAACTATGCAGCTTTCATATCCACTATTTTCGAACTTCAAAATTCGAATGGTGGAGTTTTTCACTCAACGTTAGCCTACCGACAGTGTTATCGCCAAAAATGTTCCAAGCCACCTCTATTAACCCCCACTAATGAAATTTCTAAGAATGCCAGCAGTGATAGAAAATAACAAAGAGCAAATGCATGACAAAATTCGTTAGTTTCAATAAACCTATTGTCAGTGGTAACGAAAAAAAAATAGATAAAAGGAAAATGAGTAGACATTTTAAGAATTTTGCTACAGATACTTATATATGATAGCTATAATGTTTTTAATTCATCAAACCGTCTTTATATCATTATAGATTAAGATAAAATTCTGTTTCATTCCGGCAATTCAACAGCCATAAACTCAAACTGTAGTGCAAGCATCTGAAATGCCATTGAAAATATTTTCTGTTCAAAAATTGTTCACAGCGGACTTTGACATTTTTAACAGTAAATTTACTACAAGGTAAGCTGAAATGAAAAACAATTAAAACCGGAGCAGTTGCACATTAATTGGAAGCTGTAATATAATATTATTCGGAGTTATAAAAAAGTTGGGAAACCGAATACTTCACTTTCTGAAGTAGATATTGATTGATCATTAAATATGAATATTTCCTGTAAATTTGTATGCTCAATATTACTTTAATGGTCTATGTTTTTTCAAGTGAACTATTATATACCACTGTAAATTATAGCCATAGATCATAATTTCTACAGGACGAAACATTGAAAAGGTAGAAAAAGTCCGTCACGCAGGGGCTGCGTAAACTAAGCAGATTTCCCACGTGGAGTTTAGTAATCAATAAATCTACATACTGCTAACACAACACCATCGTGAATAGATAACGGAACTAAGAAATGTTTCAGTCAATTTCAATAACCTGCCGACAGGAAGTGTTTGAAATGTAATCAAACAGTTCTGCCAGCCTTACAGTAAAACAATTACTGAATCATATCAGAATATAACATATTAATTTTATTGAGAACTATTTACTATATCTAGTAGTGTAATTAATAATGAGTTAGAATAATTGTTATCTGAATCAATCAAATTTTTTAATCCACGACCTTAAGACGGGGAGGGGGGGGGGCGACACAAGGACATATTTGCATGTAACTAGTATAATAAAGGTCTCTTGAATAACATATTTGGTATTTAAACTTCGAATAATGTGGTTTATTATATAATAGAGTATTGTTTATGTAACATGAGTAGAAGTGGGGGTTTGCTGAACACTTAAAACTGAAAAATACAAATATCTCGGTTAATATTCAAGATAAAGAATAAATGCATATAACAATAATTATAGTAAATTTAATTTGCAATATTTTGAATTTTCGAAAATCCTCCCCTCTAAACCCCCCTCCCTCTGGTCCGATTTCAGCCGTCAACGAACTTAATCTTTCTTTTTACATAAAACGACTAAATATCGAGTTTGGTAACGGTTAAACAATAATTGCGACCGCTAGAGCGGTGACAGACAAATATATATATATATATGTATATATATATATATATATATATATATATAGAGATATATATATATATATATAGATTTATATATATATATATATATATATATATATCTATTTATATATATATATATATATACAGTATTGAACGGACCTCATTTTCGTCATCTCCTGGGTAGTATCGATGGACATTTGAAGAAAAATTTCGAAAATCGCGTCATGAGTACAACCTCAATAGCTGATTTCCCTGAAGGGAAATCTGCTAAAATTAAGGTGATGAATTAAAGTTCAATGCTTAGATGTTGAACATATTGAGATTTTTATAGGCTAATATGTGGGTATAATATGAAAAAAAATACGAAAATAGGCTTGATTAAAACTGAACAGAAATATTAATATAAAAAGGTCCGTCACGCAGGGGCTGCGCAAAATAAGCAGATTTCCCATGTGACGTTTTACAATAGAGAAATCTACATACTACTAACACTTATTAACACCACCGTGAGTAAATACAAACGGTAATAAGAAATGTTTCAGTTAATTTTAATAAGTTCCCAACGGAAACGGCTTCTGAATTGTATACAAATAGGTCTGCCAGCCACTCAGAGCTGAACAGGTAAATAGACATTTTATTCACCTGAAAGAAAAACAGTTCCTGATGATATATCAGAATATAACACATATCCTTTATTGTTAACTATTTACTATATCTAGTACTGCAATTTATAATGGATCTGAATAATTTATATTTTAATAACTCAAATTTTATTAGTCGTAGAACTAAAAAAAGGGGGGGGGGGGGCGATGAACAGAACGTATTTTTATATATCTCACAAAGTAAAAGCTTACACGACAAGAACGGTTAGAAGAGAGAACAGGCACGGAAACGGCCGAACTAATCCGGAAACTTAGGATCAGAACCGACAATAGCCGATCTCATCTTGATCTTTCTTTTTATATAAAACGATTAAATATCGAGTTTGGTAACGATCAAACAAAAGTTGCGACCGCTAGGGTGATAATAGACAAATATAAATGTATATATATAGTTTGAACGGACATCGTCATTTTCGTCATCTCTTGGGTAGGATCGATGGACATTTGAAGAAATGTTTCGAAAATCGCGTCATGAGTACGACGTCAATAGCCTTTAGGGAAATTAGCTAAAACTTAATTTTTGGAAAAAAGTATGACATTAATGATGAACGAGGTGAAACAACAATACATAGGCGTTATAGAGTTTAGATATTTTCTGTAGAACATTGTCTAGTTTTCCTGGACCCAATATTCAAATATTCTCCGTTCTATGGCAAGATTCACCAAAAGTCTGCGAGGAGAAACGTTCATGTTTCATGGCCTATATAACACCTCTTCAGGTGCCACCCACCCCTTTTCTACAAATAATAGCCATCAGTTTATTATATCCCGTGTTGGTACGACACACTACTGATATCTTCTGACCATATAATTTCCATTTCTAAGTAAAAAGTACATCACGCCGGGTCTGCGTAAACTAAGCAGATTTCCCACGTGAAGTATTACAATAGAGAAATTTCACGAGAGTCGAACAGTTACGGAAACGGCCGAACCAGCTTTTGACGGAAACTCACGACTAGACCCGAAGTTAGCCGATCTCATTTCGTCCGTTACAATTAATAAAAATTCAATTATCTTGGTTAATATTCAAGATAGAGAATAAATGTATATAACACTATTTATAGCACATTTAATTTGCAATAAGATTGGTTCTATACAACTTTTTGATCCGGCGTATGGTAACGGAGATATGTCGAATTGTCGAAAATCTCCCCTCTAAACCCCCCCTCCCACCGTATAGATTTCAGCCATTAACCAACTTGATCTGTCTTTTTTCGTAAAACGTTTAAATATCGAGTTTGGTAACGATCAAACAAAAATTGCGACCGCTAGAGCGTTAACAGACAAATATATATATATATATATATATATATATATATATATATATATATATATAGGAAATATATAAGTTAAGGAAAAATAAATAAATGAGGGGGCGACGGAGATATATAACCTCACTAATCCGAATCATATTTAGAGTTATCATATGTGACTAAAACATAAAATCATTTGTCATAATATGCATTCATTAAAAACACTTAAATAAGCACTAATAAAATTTAAGACTCCCGCTATAGTAATAGCGTATATCCCGTGTTTATTTCATTTTACGAAAATACGACCTGAATAAAAGTGAATGCAACAAAAGTTACACTAAATAACAAAATAAAATGTACTTATGTGAAAGGGTTGTCAGACAACATAAAAATGCCCTTTGAGGAGTATGATGTCAATAATTTAGCCTTCCCTTTCAACCGAGAAACAAAATAAATGACACATTTACAAAGTTAAAAGACAAAATTGAATTAGCAAAGGAATCAAATGTAGACTATGAAATGATAATAATAATATTGATTAGTTAATATAATAAAATAAAAAATCCAAAATATCCTGTTAGTTCATGGAATTAGTTGTCTAGATTTCACCACGAAGTACATTGGGGAAACAAGACAATACCTAAATGAAATAAATTATCATCACCAGAATGATATAAAAATAAGAATAAAACTGTAACGTTGCTTAACACAATTTTAGATTTGACAATGTGAAAGTATTACACAAGAAACCAAAGTCTGTCAAGATGAAATTCTGGAAGCCATGTACATTTCCAAAGACCTGGAGAATGTAGTTACAGAATCAAAGGAATTAAAATACCTATTATGCTGAAGTGTTAGGTAAATTAAAATAAATCTGGTAAATAAAGGTAAAGATATTTTAGGGGCGGGGGATATTTAATAATTATTCTGAAGGGATTTAAATGTTTTGGTTGTGATCATTTTAAATAACTATTGACCTTTTAATTCTTAATTTTAATTTATTTATAATTGGTGAATATAATCTAGTACTTTATTATGGTTATATATTTATGATTACTGGTAATTAGCGCTAATGAGGGTTATAGAACCTACCAGTTAAGACATTATATTGTTTGACAAATTAACACTTGGTAAAGCTGATTGTAATAAGAGATTTCTTATTCCCCTGAGCAGATTTATTGTTATATTGAGTGGGAGGCATAATTTAAAGTTTAGCTAGTACTCTAAGTATTTAAGAAAATTATGAATTGCCTTAATGGATGAAATATAAAAATTTACCCTGTATGTTTTGAGCATTATTAATGCCCAGAAGGGCGAGACGTCTGCTATTGGAAATAAGATAACAAAGATAGCTGGGTTGAAACCTTAAGATCCTTTTTTTTTGTCCTGAAATGCTTTAATTAGTCTCAGTAAGGATTAGATGCAGTTATCATTTAAGATTTTTCGTTCTTAAATAAATACTTTTTATTCGATCAATACCACACTCGATATTTAACCGTTTTATGAAAAACTGATGATTATATTAGGTAATGGATGAAATCGGCTTTGGTGGAGAGGAGGTGGGCTTAGAAGGGGGGGGGGGGTTATGGAGAACTTGAAATAAGTCCGATACCATGAGTCAGATTGAAATATTTTACATAACCGATGTTGTAGGAGTTTTATTTTCTACAACTATTGTTCTGTACATCTTTTCTCATCTGGAATATTTACTGAATTATTTGATTTTTTTTCCCTTTCAGCCTTTTGTAAAGCCCCACTCCTAATAATGCGATTTTCCATTTAAGTAACTAACTCACTAAAAATATCATACCCAGCGGGCATGTGTACTTAGATATACATGTGGAGTTGAGATCATCAACGAGTCATATACCAACACCAGGGAAATCTGCTTAGTTTACACTACGCCTGCGCGACCAAAGACTTACTTAGAAATAGAGAGAATGCAGGGTGTGACAGCGTAACCTCCTTTTTGCGGCAGCATAATTTCCTTCCTCCATCCTTTTTTTTTCCTTGAAAAAAAGGAAGATATGGTGTGGCAGTTTCATCGGGCGTGTGGGAAATCTGTTTAGTTTAGGTAGTTCCTGAGTGAAAGGCTGTTAGTGACTGGTTAGTCACATAAACTGCATTATCTGTGGTGTAATAAAGCGTGAATAATATTAAGATCTTCCTTATTCAGCATTAATTGCAGTGAATATAATCCGCTTATTCCAGTCTTTGACTTCGAAAGGGACATCGGCCAGAAGCATTGTTTCGTATTACGCTAACTTGGTTAGCCAACTCAATACCATCAAACATCCAGGCCAATAGCCAACAACAGAAGCACAACTAACTCCTTTAAAGGACGCAAGCAATTCACTAGATCTTCTTCAATCATAAGTTACTATATTTTAAATGTTAAGACTAAAACCTCTGTCATAAAAAGTCATAACAATCTTAGTTAGTTAGGTATTAAACACCTTGGTTTTGATATAATGGAAATGATAATTTACTTTAGTAAATTAAATAAATAAGCCACATTTGGACATTTTCTGCAAGATCCTTCAAAGAAGTACAAGTCATAAATTGAGAATATTGTCAACGAGTCGTATATAATTTAGTAAAACATTATTTAAAAATTCATAATAGCATATAAGTAAAATGAATAGTTCAATATCACCCCGTCCACATGAAGCACTAGAATGATCATCATTCTGCATGAAATGCAGTCACTCCACGTTGGACGATGATTAACTTAAAATTAAAAGTTTACGCAGGGGTGCGTAAATAAAGAAGATTCCCCAAGTACTGGTAATTCACGCTAGTAATCCCATCTCACAACGTACTCTCTATTTCTGCCTAAAAAAACCGTTGAGTAGAAAAGAGGATTTATATGACATGGGTAGGAGTAGGGGTTACTGGCGGCTGAACACTAAAATATCCAAATGCCTCGGTTTATATTCACGATAGAGAAAATATGTATATTACAACATTCATAGTATTTAAATTTTCAATAGCATTGACTCTATACAATGTTTCGATTCGACTTATAATAACGGAAATAATTCGAGTTTTTCGAACAGTTTAAATTTCAACCATTAACGAACTTGATCTTTAGTTTATTTAAGTATCTAGTTTGATAACGTTCAAACAGAAATTGCGACCGCTAGTGTGATAACAGACAATATATAACTATATACATGCATATATATATATATATATATATATATATATATATATATATATATATATATATATATAAATTATGTAGATGATGAATTCGTCCAATAGACGATTGAATGTTGCTTTAGTATGTAGATTTTCTAAATTCTCATAACTAAACAACAATTTTTAAATTTGTTAGAATTACTTATTTTATGAACTTTGTTTACGACGCTGTGTACGTCTTACGCATTTATGTTTGATATCAGAAATCTCACCATCTGTGTGTGTCACTGATACTTGGCATGCCATAATTGTGTCCCCCGAAGAATTTTTTCAGTCCTTATTCAACCTCATAACCGTCTCCAGTACTTAAATAACTTTGGAATTTCCAATTAAATGCAATACTTTTTATGACGGATTCTTGTAGAAAATCAAATTATAAAACGTCTTTATATCGGTGAACTTTTCGATTTGACGCATCCTTTAGCCGTAAAATGCACAAATCTTTATTTCAAAAACGGCATATTTTATTGAAGAGTGCTTCGACATAAAAGTTATAGCCAACAAAATTATGTTTGAAACCAGTCTACGGGAAAAGGAATGGATTCTGAAATTAATATATATATATATATATATTATATATATATATATTATTGAATATATATTATTTATTTCAAACGAAATAAGACTAAAGTATTCTTGAATGAATTCAAAAAATGTTTACTTCAAAAAACATCAGCATAACAAAAAACGTTCTTAGAATTTATTTATTTTAAACTAATTACGATGTAATTATTTATAAAAATAATACATTTTTCCACCTGCATAGATTCATGTATAAATACAGAAACCAGTTTTTTCTTTGCACTACAATACTTACAGCTAGTATTTACAAATGTTCGAAAATGCGTCCTTCCTCATTTATGCACTTCAAAAGACTGTATCTGAAATTCCTTTTGGCACTGTGTCTTTCTCCTAATGAAATAGAATTTATTGCCAATTGAAATAGATTTTATTTTTCATGTCTTCAATATATTGCGACCTGTTCTGGTAGAGATGTAATAGAACCTCACTCATAGAATATAATCAATTTCTGTTAGAACGGGTGACCAGGGTAGTCACTCAATGAGCAAGCTGCGACCGATACTGCGGCGGGGGGGGGGGTAGATTATTTCTCTTATTATTTACCGAACAGTGATTGAGAAATATGAATAACTTCCGTCAAGATTTAGTCATATTTCGCTTCTTTGCGCCAGTGGTTTGTCTTCTATTTAATTTAGAAATTCTTCATTTAGGAAGCGGTTGAAGACTGTTCCATTTAATGTTTCATCAAACAAATGCGGAAGATACTACACCGTTTTTTTAATATGAAACTATGCAGGGGGGGAAATGTATTGCTTTTACAAATAATTACTTCTTAATTAGTTTAAAATAAATCAATTGTAAGATTTTTTTATTGTTGGTGTTTTGTTTTTTATATCAGAATCCATTCCTTTTCCTGTAGACTTTTTTCAAAGAAACTTTTGTCGGCTACAACTTTTATGTAGCAGCATTGTTCAATAAAATGTGTCGTTTCTGAAATAAAGGTTTTTGAATTTTACGGCTAAAGGACGCGTCAAATCGAAAAGTTCGCCGATATAAACTCGTCTTCGAATTTAATTTTCTGCAAGTATCTATCATAAAAAGTATGGCATTCCATTGGAAATTCCAAAGTTATGGTCGCTGGAGAAGGTTACGAGGTTGAATATGGACTGGAAATATTCTTCAGGGGCACACCAAGTCTCAGCTTTTCATTGATACAATTGTATATTTTAAGTGGGGTGCCACCGGAACTTGGGACACCATGTATACTTAGACACTTTATGGATACTATAAATTCAGAGTCCAAATTGTTCCTTCTATTCTCTTTCTTTCGCAATGTTTTCTTATATTTAATTTTAACGAAATATGCTTGGACTTGTAATAAATTGTAAAAAATACGTAATAATAGCAAAATCCAAAAATCAAGAAATTTACGAGCAATTGGTATTCGTTTATCTTTCAAGTCACATAAGTGTTTTGTTCTGTTTCTATTTTACAAAATGGGAGATTACATCTCATGGATAAAATGTTCATACCCTCACTACAGTTAAGGGAGCCAACATAATAAAAGGTGAAATGCCATGATACGGTCTATAATCATGACATGAGCCGTAAAGAGCACCATAAAAGTTTAATGATGAGCGTAAGGGCTCTCTCTTGTGAGTGGTAGGAGCTTGTCTGTTTGTTACTCTACCTATAATCAGCTGAAATTGAGTATATATGTGCAGTGTACCTTCGGCCGTTATTCAATAGTTTTCAGAAGAGTTCTGTAAACCTAAAATTCATTAAATTAATTAATAATTAAGAAGAGTGGGGGACAAGCATACAGTTTCCTAATTATGTTGACAACTAAAGTTGACAGAATATCAAAGTTTTGATAAATGATATTTCTCAATGATTATAACCTGAATATGGCAGTAAATTGCACACATGTTGAATAATTACCTTTCTAATATGGTGTTGCTCCCCCTTCCCAATTAAACATATTTCTTAACATGTTTTAGGGTTTGTCTTAGTACATTTTTCAGGTATCTAAAAAGTTCTATGAATTAATTAATAAGTGAAAAGTGTTAGAGTAAAAGAATTATGCTTTTTTTGTTTTCTTGAAAATATAAATATATAAATTTTTGAGCTTTTAATGTACGTTAACCGAATCCGTAAATGATATCTTCACTCGTTAAAGGTAGATTGGGATAAAACTCCCCTATTGAAATAGGTGAGTGTACATTTTTAAAGCTAATCATGTCCAATACGAATATATCTTTTATTATTGTTTTTATTAGTAGTGAAGAAATCATAAGACCTAAAATAGTGAATGTGTGATTTAGAGAAACACGTCGGTCAGTGTTTTCAGGCGTCTTGTAAATATGTAATAATAAAAGTCCGTCACGCAGGGGCAGCGTAAACTAAGCAGATTTCCCACGTGAGTTTTACAATAAATAAATCTACATACTGGCAACACTTAACACCACCTTGAATATTAAGTGAATAAATACAAATGGTAATGAGAAATCTTTCAGTCAAGTTACCTCCCAACGGAACGCGTCTGAATTGTAAACAAACAGGTCTGACAACCGCTCACAGCTGAACAAATAGATTCTTTACAATGATTGACAACAATTACTGAAATATATCAGAATTTAACATATTCATTTTAGCAGATTTTCCTTAAGAGAAATCAGCTATTGAAGTTGTACTCATGACGGAATTTTCGACATATTTCTTCAAATGTCCATCGATCCTACCTAGTAGATGACGAAAATGAGGTCCGTTCAAAACTATATATATATAGATATATATATATATATATATATATATATATATATATATTTGTCTGTTACCGCTCTAGCGGTCGCAATTTTCGTTTGATCGTTACCAAACTCGATATTTAGTCGATCAAGTTCGTTAATGGCTGAAATCGGACCAGTGGGAGGGGGAGGGGGTTTAGAGGAGAGGATTTTCTAAAATTTGAAATATTTCTGTTACTATACGTCGGATCGAAAAATTGTATAGAATCAATCTTATTGCAAACTAAATTTACTATAAATATTGTTATATACATTTATTCCCTATCTTGCTATATTAACCGAGATATTTGCAATTTTATGAAATTGGATAACGGATGAAAGTGAGTTTCCCGCCAAAAGCTAGGTCGGCCGTTTTCTTAACTCTTCGGGTCTCGTGAAATTTCTCTATTGTAAAACTACACGTGGGAAATCTGCTTAGTTTACGCAGCCCCTGCGTGACGGACTTTTATTGAAAACTATTTACTATATCTAGTACTGTAATTTATAATGAATGAGAATAATTTTTATCTCAATCACTCAAATTTTAGTAGTCCAAGAACAAAAAAGAAAGCAGGATCATCAGAACGTATTTGCATATCTCACAAATTAGAAGTTCAATGAAAACAATGTTTAGTATTTAACCTTGAAATGAAGTGGTTCATGATATAACAGCTTATTATTAATATGGCATGATATGAGTGGGGGTTGGCTAAAAGCTGAAAACTGATAAATGCAAATATCTCGGTTAATATTCAAGAGAGACAATAAATGTATAATACAATATTTATATAACATTTAATATGCAATAAGATTGGTTCTAAAATATTTTTCAATCCGATGTATAGTCACGGAGATATTTCGAGAAACCCCTTTTCTAACCCCCCCCCCTCCCGCAGGTCCGATTTCAGCCATTAACGAACTTCATTTTCCTTTTTATTTAAAACTATTAAATATCGAGTTTGGTAACGATTAAACAAAATTTGCGACTGCTAGAGCGTTAACAGAATATATATACATATATATATATAATTTTGATAGGACCTAATTTCCGTTATCTCCTGCGTAGGATCGATGGATATTTGAAGACATTTTACGAAATTCGCGTCATGAGTACGACCTCCATAGCATATTGCACTTAAGGGAAATCTGCTAATTACTATCATCAGCTATCACCCCCCGGTTTTCAGTGATATTTATTTATATTTTGATCTATTGTTGACCGTTACCTTGTATTTTAATTTGGTATTCTTTTTTTTTTCTTAGGTTAATGTTGTTAATTTAAATATTGTTGGTTACACGATTTTCATAGGTTTTTGTTTACGTCAACGGACACTGGAGATGGAGCTGTTGCTCTGAAAGTGTACTCTGTCTAAATAAACGTATTGTAGAGGAAAACAGGCTACTTTGTACATTCAGATAATGATTTCCTTTAACAGCTAGTCACATTGATACTATTGATAAAAAAATAATGAGAAATTCATTTGTATTCTACACAAGGAACTCCGATATATAACTCCTTTAATACAATTAACTTTTATTTTTGTATCACCCCCATTTCTGGGTATATTATTATCATCACCCCTTATTTTGAGCTGATGTGTAATGTGATATTCTTTTGTGGATTTAACATGTGCTTCACGTTCAATATTTATATTTTAATGTTCCATTGCAATTAATTCCCAATATACTAAGGAAACATGTGGCTATGTCTCTGAAATTTCCCAATTATTAATCAGTTCAATTTATATCCAGTCATCCGATTTCTAGGAAAACAATGCACTAATGACCCAGGGTACACTAAACACGTGCCATACTTGAGTTGACTGCGATAATTGAGATCGGCATGGAATTACAGACCGACAAACTCTACCCACTCTCAACGACCATGATTGGCGAACGCTCGTCAATCATTTACTGTTAGCACATTTACTAGTGAATGCCATAGATAGGGGGGCTGGTTAGAATCGATCGGGCAGCGTGGGAGTGTTGGCGCTGCTCCTTTAACCACACTCAGCTTAAGGTTGAAAGTTTTAAGAGAACATCGATGAGGAAACTTCCAGGATTAAAGTAACTAGCGAAGCTTTTCTCTGAAACCATGGGCTCATGTCATAATATTATAATGCTGGTTCTCAACATTTTACATTTTTCAATTTTTATTTCAACCTGATCTCAAATGGGACTTCAAGTCCCACTCCATTTTTAGGACGTGCAATGTCTTTTTTTGAGTCAAGTAAAAAGTTAACCTAAAAGAAATAAAGACGAAAGTAATAAATATGAAGACACTGTTCAGTTTTGTTCAGAAATTCACCTACTGGAACTCAATTTTGTTGTTTAATATCCACAATTATTTCTATAAAAAGTATCCTTCTTTTCCCAGTCAACCTATTTCATCACGGTGCGATTGGCTACTTATCAAGGTTTCTTCCTCCCCCCCCCCTCATCACATCTTATCCTAATATAAAAGATTCTAATCTCTTAGATGCGTTAAAAACTAAAGCAAATCATTTGTATAAGGGAGAAATAAAATACAAACAAATAGATAATACGAAAAGAGGAGAAATAATAGGAAAAGTAAAAGTTCTATAGTGTGCAAGGTTAGAAAGTTTGGAACAAGGCACAGAATTAATTATTTCTAGTTTAACTAATATAGATTATAGGGGTAAAGAAAGATATATATTTAAATTCGAAAATATAGAAAGTATCTAATTATAGGCTAGAAAATGAACAGAGAAAGAAAAAAAGAATCAAATTATAAGTTAAAACTTCTTAAATAAAAATGGCTCCAAATAAACATAAAGAAAGATTAGTATTTTTTGTTTAGTTTCTAACAGCTTCGAATTCTGAAATATTTATATCATTTTCTTTAAAAGTCCTTTTGGATATTCTATGGGTAGTTCAAGTAAAGTTCTTATGTACTTTTTGATATACTATTATCCACTCGGATACCAAGAAACTAAACCATTATTCTTGTTTTTATTATAAATTTGGTAAACGTAATAATCTAAATAAGTGAATAATAATAACCAGCATTTTTTATTTATCTGATCTTTAGTTATAGACATCTACGTCGAAACTTGTAGGAGATATATCTTTCTGTTAATAACTTTATCCATTTATTAAGAACGAACTTTTTATCAACCTGCAAAAATTTAAAGGGGGTAGCGAATCGATACCCCTCAACTTTTTATCAACCCTACAAAAATTTCCAAGGTGGGTGAAACGCCCACCTCGAACTTTTTATCAATCCTTAATTTTTTATATAATATAAAATAACATAATTCTAAAAATCTAATAAGTCTAGTCAGATTTATTTATTTTTTTCCAGGAATATATTCCACTTTTATATTATAATAATTGTAAAAATATAAATTGTAATATATTAATTGGGTAAAATAGAAGATTTTAACAACAAAATTTTAGAAGCAGTTATTACAACTGAAGTATGGTATAAATTAAATAGTTTATTAGACGAAGAACACCGAACAGAACATTTAGATCTAATATTGCTTAAAAACGGTTGAGTTTTAATTACTGTCTACGATCCAGAAGATAAATTTAAAGAATTAAAAGATTTAGATAAAGATATAAGATTAGAATATAAGACGAAAGTTATTAACGTAATTTACAAATGTTATACAGAAGACGAAAATACTGGTAGTGGATTATATTTTAAGAACCGAAATAGAAGAAAATATAGACCTTCTATTAGAGAATATAAACCTTAGAAGCAAAATCTTTATTAAAAATATTATTGATTAACCTTTAGAATCTTGGTAAGGGCAAAATGCCCAATACGCTCAAGTTCCCCTCAAGGTAGCGATTACACTCAAATGCAATCCAAGGTAGTGTTCACAATCGGCTGGTGGTAAAAGAATATTGTTGAAATGAACAGGAGGACTGTGCCAAAGGGAAAAAGTGAGATTTACTTTCGTTTATCTTTATACTCCAAGCTTAGCACCATTTTTTGGCTAATTGAAATTGCAAATTCTTTAACGCAATAATAGGATCGGATGAAGGGATTGTTGTGTCATCTGTCTAGGTAGCTAGGAGAGTTGTTGGTGATGTAGTGATGTCAAATGTGTATATGAGACACAGTAGTAGTGGTCCCAGGTCACTGCCCTGGGGAACTCCCGTATCCGTATTCTGAGTATTCATTTCATTGACGGTCTAGACAAACATCTGTTGGAAAGGTAGGATTTAAGTATAAGGTAGACTGCGCTAGGAAGAAGTAACTTGAGGTTAGAGAGCAAGCCGTCATGCCAAAAAGGAAGAGTGACGTTCAATGCTCTTTTCGCTCGATGGATGCAGATATGTGATCTATAACGCCAAGACATTGCTGTACTGTTGAATGCCGAATTGTTGGGAAGGAAGGATGTTTTGATTAGAATATTTGGGAGAAGGTGCTTAATTAAAGTTTCTCAAAAAGTTATGAGAAAATAGGGAGAAGACTATAGGAAGATGGATTCTGGAACGATTTTCCAGATTTTGGGAAGAGGACTGTAATCGCAAATATACAGAGTAAAGGGTAATGGGTAGTGCGGAATGTGCAATTGAAAAGTTATCTTAAGAATATAATGATCGTGGGTGGTAAACGACGAACAATTTTAGAGGAAATTAGATCTACCCCTGGAGGAAGGAGGCAAATGATTCTTTTGATCTCTGATGGTAAAACAGGACTTGGGGGAAGAGATATTGGTAATGGTGAATCGAGGAATTCTTCGATTTCCTGAGAGTGGGACTGAGGATCTGGTCGTGAGAAGGTTTGACGTAGGTGTCGCCCTAAAACGTCGGATTTGTCCTTATCTGAAGACACCCATGTACCGTCTTCTCGGCGAAGGGGAGTAGACGTTGGATGGTGTTTTAGGATTTTACGTTTAGCGTTCCAGAGAGATATGTCTTGGGAGGTTAGTGAAGCGAGAAAGGATGTGGTTCGATGAATGTCACGTCTCCGTTTTACAATTCAACAAAGTCTATTGTAAAAACTGCGCTTATCAGGAGTCCTCCTTGACGAATCCTTTACCACAAAGCTCGAGCTTTTCACTTTTCGTCTTGAAGATTGAGAATATGACGAGGAAGAGAGTTGTATTGATGTAGGCGTGGTATATGGTGGGAAGATAAAGCTACTTCCCAAGCGGATTGTTGGATGGAGGTTGTGAAATGATTATTAGCTGAGTCTAAATCAGAGGACGTTTTCAATGGAATTGTGAGGTCTAAACGTGAAGAAAAGCGATCCTAGTTGATGGGAATGATTGATAAGGAAGGTGCCAATGATTTTGGAAGTGCATGGAGGGATAGTTCAAGGGCAATGGGCTAGTGATCGGAGTTAAGGTCATTTAGAGAGGAAATTTTATAATCGATGTGATGGAGACCAAGGGTGATGAATAAGTCAATAAGGTCTGGAATACGATTAGGGTCTTTACGCCAGTAAGTTGGGGTGTTAGAGAAAATTGTGGTGCAGTGTCTTGAGGAGAGTACAGCATTGAGTGAAGACCTCGAGATTTGGTAATTCAGGATTCCCATTATAGGCGATTTGCGTTGTAGTCACCATCTACAAGGAAAGGAGGACTGATTGAATCAAAGAAACTATTCAGTATGGAATCATGAAAAGGTTTCTTAGGGGGGCAGTAGACAGCTGATAAGGTAAAAGTGAAGGAAGAAGTAGAAAACTTAACAGCTGTCGCTTAGAGAGATTCAGAGGGGCACAGCGGGATAAGGGAATGAGAGATTGTTTGCCGAACTAATATGGCAGTTCCGCCATGTGATGGTTTGTTTGGTAGATCTGGTATCCAATGGAATGGAGTTTTTGATTACTTGATAATCTTGTTTCAGCAATAAGTGCTGCGTCGACGTTGTCTCGTAATACTGTAGTTAGTTTTTTCGTCTCGTTTTGAACGTCATTAGCATTCCAGAGGAGGGTAGAGGAGGATTGGGGTGGGTGAATGTTCATTTTGATAGGATAGGAAGTTTATAATCGAGCGGAATTCCGAAATGAAGTTGTTTAAGAAGAGAAAGGGAGTGGGAAATTCAGTACCTCAAGCTTCTGCTGGTTTTCTTCTAGTTTCTGCTTGTGCGAAGGTCACTCCTCTTTCCAAAGGCCTCCGGGGTTGATCTGCTTGCGCTTGGCGTCGGGGTTGGCCTGTTGAATCTTCCGTCAGGCTTGAGTGCTGATTTGAAGTCCGTTGTCGTTTTCCAAGTTTCTTGTACGTTTCGTACCCTTCGTAGTTTGCCGGGTGGTTGTTGGAGCAGAGAGCGCTAACAGCTGAATAGGACCTGCTTTTGTTGCATGACTCACTGCTGTATTCTTCTCCACATTTAACACATCTTGGCTCAGGATTTGTACTGAACAAGGTCCCGCCAAAGATAGAGGTTTTCTACTTGTACATCGGGCTAATTACAAATGATAAAACGAATTTCAACAATCCACTTCCAAATTAGTTCAATCCTTATTTTATGTTGTTGTCGGACATGTTTGGTTAAAATTTATTACCTTTGTCAAAGCAGACTGAAACCCAGATGCACAATTTTGAAAATTATAATTAAGTCCAAATGATGAAATAAATAATTAGGGAAGGAGAGTAAGAGGTACTAGTGCCATGAAATCAGACTGTAGAACCATTTCAACCCTCGTGACCAACAACCTCAAAAAACAAGGATTGTTCTAACAGTGGTCATCGCCAAGATATTCAAAATCAGTTAATTTAGAATTTGATTTGCAATCGGTGACACAAAATCTTCGTAGTATGATTGTAGAAAATAAAATTATAGCCGTTTCAAGGTCTAAAAGGTATTTCATTACAATTGTTATTAAACAAAGTCTTTATTAGAAATGTGAACTCAAATCGATAGCTAAAAACATTAAATAAGTATGCAATGAAGAGAACAAGCGTAAAATAAATAAATGTATGTTTTCATTTTAAAAGCTACATACATTTACGTTCAAGCTAAACAAAGTCTCTATTGTTTGACATACAGTTAATTGGAATCCTAACATCCAATAAACAAACTAAAAACAGATAAAATCCAATCTTTAAAAATAATAACAGCTGGAAGTACTTCACGTAAAGTTCATTTGGAGTTAACAATTACAAAATATAAAAAACGTCCTTCATTATTTGACGTACTGGAGCTATCTATGTATTCTAAGCAGAGTTACTTTGTCAATATATACGGCCAACGGCTGATATCACCTTACAATTTATTTTTTATTTCTCTCTTAGTTATAACCCAATGTAGAAAAAGACTGGAATTTAGGCTAAACAAGAGATAGTTAGAAAAATATAAGACTATAATGAAAATCAATACTGTAGGAGTGGGCATTTACTGAAGGTTGTAAACTCCAAAATTCAAATAATATAGTTAATATTTAAGATGGGAAATCATGTATACCAGAACAATTCTAGATCAATACTTTATCAACAAGATAGGTTATTAAACATTTTTCATTCTAATTATTAATAACGTGAATGTGCATGTAACTCTTTCTCTAAACTCCCAATCATTCCCGTCCGATTTAACTAACAATGTTCCATATTATATTTATTTATTGTTTATCCATAAAATATCGATTATGGCTACGAACCTACACAATGTGTGGCCCCTAGAAAGTTAACGGACAAAATATATAAGGAGATTTCCCTCAAGGGAAATCAGCGATTGAGACTGTTCTCATGACGCGATTTTTTTAAATTTCTTTAAATGACCATCGATCCTACCCAGGAGATGACGAAAATTTGGTCCTTTAAAAAATATATAGATAATTGTCTGTTAACCTCTTAGTGGTCGCAAGTTACTAAAGTCAACCGAAAAACGTCAGAAAGAAAAACTGTACAGAATTTAGAATTGCATAGAAATTATATAGGAAAATCGTTTAGAATGGAAATGTAATATCCTATAAACGTTGTTACATACATTTCTCTACCTTTAATATTAACCGAGTAATGTTCATTTTTCAGATTTCACCCTTCTATAACGGTCGCCCCTACTAATGTTATATTAACAATGAGCTGTTATATTAAGAACCATTCGAAAATTCAAAATTCCTGCGTCATTATTATGAGTCTAATCCAAAACTGTTATAGAACCAATCTGGTTAAAGTATTGATGCACTACAATTGTTGTTCTATACATTAATCGTAGCTTCAATATTATGAGAGTTATTCGAAGTTTCTTGTTTTGAACCTTTAGCAAACCCCAAGTCTGCTCATCAGAATTTTACTTAGAAATAGAAAATATATGAGAAGAAGAGATGAATAGTGTGAAATGTGCTTGTTATACGCACCCCATGAATTATGGATGTTATGAGGCATTAGGACAGCGGCACTCCCATCTTGATTGATTTGCACACTATTGTTGACCGATGTTTTTAATATCTCCGTAAAAGGGTACAAGTATTCTTTGAATAATGGAATGAATGTTGTTTAGTCTATCTTAATTACATTCATATAACATGACAGCTAATTTTAAACTTTTATTTGCTTTCAAGCTCGTATGAGACACGGTATTTATTGATATAAATTCTCTCTTCATCCAGTATGTCCTCGCCGGGGTATGTTCAGATTACTTTATAAAATCCGGATTTAACCATGGTCCCAATTATATTATGTTTATTTTTCAGCAACATGTGCATTATTGGTTTGCAACTTAGAAAAAAAAAACAAGCCTTTTTTGTGTAAAGGGTATACACAGAAGCACCCATGTATACACAAAATGATCAACCTTCACCCCCTCCTGCTCATGTCATAATATTAATAAGCTGTTATATCAAAAACCTTTTTATTCAAACCTTAAATACAAAATGTTTTTTTTTTCATTAATCCTTTACTGCGTGAGATAAATTCAAATACGTAGTGAGATTAAGACAGAAATTAAGATTTTCTTTATTCGATTTTTTTTTTTTTTGTGGCGTGTGAACCATTTTGGTCATTAACGCCAAACCGTTATTGTGGATTATTGATCAAAATATTTTAATATGTAATATTCCATTATGTTTAGCAGTCAATATTATTATTATTATTATTAGTTAATGATTGCGATACGAGGTATAACATATTGGGAGGGTTAGATATAGGATTTCATTTTTGGTGAAACATTGTTCAGGAGGTGTCCTGCAACGGAGGGCTGAGCCACTGGAGGGAAAATGGCTGTGAGATGGATAAAGCTTACTTTTAAATATATACTGCCGGTGCTCCAGGAGTGAGGGCCGTTCGCTCTGTCCCCCGGCAGATCCCTCGGCCCTCACGGAACCCGCTTATTCCATCTTTGCCGTACACCATTTTTAACCGTTTCGACGTTTGTCTGTCTATTTTCTTTACCCGACTCTCCATCTGGTGGAAACTCTCTTTTCTTTTCCAATGTACTCAGTGGCCTAAACTACGTGAGGAGTTAACACGTTCAGGACGGACATCAAAAATGTGGTCTATCCACAAGTACGGCACGGGGTCAATTGACCCCGTGGTGCAACTATCCACAAGGACGGCACGGGGTCAATCGACCCCGCACTTATGTCCCCTTTTAATGCGCTACTACAACTCGAAAAATGAACTAAATTGCTATATTCAAACATTTTTTTACTCTTTGGACATCAAAAAATATATGGCAGTCGCAGGCCGTGTTTTCATCAATTTTTTGTTACGTGACTTAGAAATGAATATTTACCTTACATTTTTCACCTTTTCGGGAACTTATTTTCTCCTTTGTGTGATAACTTTGGTGATCAACAAAGGATTTTAATTTTTTTTATACTTTAAAATGGGTGAATATGATTTAACTTTAAATTACGACACATTACAATCAAAATTTATTAGTTTATAAAGATAAAATTACAAAACGAGAAAAACAAACTAGGAACTAGGAGTTTAGTTTAAACAAATAATTGGAAAATAAACATAATAAAGAAAAAATATGAATAAACAAATAATTATTTTGTAATTAACAATTCTTCATTATCACAATGGTTAGGACATAGATTTATGGCAGTTGTTGAAGCATTGTAGACAAAGTGGCTTCATGTTGCACTCTTCACAATACGTTTTTTTATAACTTATTTGTCTGCTTCTTTAGAGGACAATGTTTTTCTTAATTTTTCGAAACACCCGGAACACTTTTTTAATAAAGCTAAATCCACTAATTGTCGGACACGTGATTTGCTCATTATACAGATTAATGTTTCGAAACGACAGCAAAAAGTAAACTGAAAGGGGGGGGACGCGTTCTGTCATTTACATAAGCCTTTGTAAATAACAGAACAAGCGGTTCACAGGAAAAGCACGGGAAATAATAACACGGGGCTATATGAGCCCGTGCCGGACTAGAGCCCAAATACCACTCCTCAGGCCGGCACGGGGTCATAAAGCCACGTGCATTTTTTCAATGATATACGACGTATTTTTTCGATTGGAAATGCATAAACGTACTATTTTTAATTATATTTACTAGTACAAACCAAAAACCGTCAAAGTATTTTTTGAACATTTATCTTCAAAACCGACCCGTCCTGGGAGACAGTTACGTACGGGGTCAATTGACCCCGTGCCGTCCTTAACGTGTTGAACGAGCTTCCCCAAAATGAAGATAGCTACAGAAGATATAAGACATTTCAATGGACTACCCAGCACAACTGACGACAAGCTTGAGAATGGTGCCATCGACCCTAAAGTGCTTGCCACTCTACTCGGCAGCCACTAATGACGGCATCTACCGACAGGTGTGACAACAGTAATATTTATCTTATTTGTTAATTTATCGTGGGTGGTAAACGACGAACAATTTTAGAGGAAATTAGATCTACCCCTGGAGATTTATTGCGAGGAAGGCGGCAAATGCTTATTTTGATCTCTGATGGTCATACATTTAGCAGATTTCCCTTAAGGGAAATAATCTATTGAGGTTGTACTCATGACGCGCTTTTCGAAAAATTCTTCAAATGTCCAACGATCCAACCTAGTAGACGACAAAAATGATGTCCGTTCAAAACTGTATGTATGTGTATATATATATATATATATTTTTTTCTGTTACCGCACTAGTGGTCGCAATTTTTGTCTTATTGTTACCAAAGTCGATATAAAAGCGTTTTATGTAAAAAGAGAGATCATGTTCGTTAATGGCTGAAATCCAACCAGTGGAAGGGGGGTTTAGAGGGGAAGAATTTCGAAAATTCTTAATATCTCCGTTATTATGCGTATTCTATACAAAATGTGATGTGCATTTTTTCAATATATTCATTATTAACCAAAATACTTGCATTTTATTGTTTTCGGAAATCAGTAAATCCCCCTCCCACTCATTTCATATTAACAATAAGCTGTTATATTACTAAGCACATTATTTGAAGTATAAATACCGAATGTTGTTCTTATAGAACTTTTACTTTTTGAGATAAATGCAAATACGTAGCACACTTGGGAAATCTGCTTAGTTTAGACAGCCCCTGCGTGACGGCCTTTTTTATTATTTTAGATATTCCTCCCCTTGTGGGAATTAGGACTCAATATAACACATGCTCCAAGATTTGAATATCTTGTAACTTTTTTATTTTTGTGGGACAATTCTTTATAGTTTACCGCAACGCCCCACTAACGTAAGTTTCCTTTTTAATTAAATATATGGCGAGGAAGACGCTATTACAGTAATACCGTTCAAATAATACGACTTTACCAGCATTGCCGCGGCCATCAAGACTGCCGGTGCCCAAAATATATGTTAGATCACGTCCTATAGGTTCAGCAAGGATGTATAAATATTCCTGCTATATATATATAGCGCTTCCTTTGCAATAATTGTCTGAACGACAATCTTCCTCCAAAAAAACCTACAACACGTCTATCTATAACTTTCTCATTGGCGAATAGACTTCGAGCAGTCTAAGATTCAAAAACCCAATAAACGGATTGATCCGTCATAACCTTTTGTCTAGACATTGACGGCAACTATAAGGCCCCAATCCCAGTATTACTGGTACAGGAGGAGGCCCAAGGTGATTATGAAGAATAAGAATTATAATTCAATATGTTTTGCCTTACATGGACTCACAAATTAAAGAAGAGCAAAACCGGGTTGAACTTTATTCAATTTATTTTTAAATTTTATTTTGGTAAATATTTCGTTGATTTCAAAATTTTATTTCATAATAATAATTCATTACATTGTGGAACTCAATTTATTAAAATATAACCATTGATGTATTATGTCATCTGGCAATGGAATAAGTACTCAAATAAATAACTTTTCATAGGGTTACTATGAAGAGAAAAAAAAGTGGTGGAAATAAATAGAATTACAAATGGCAAACATGTTTAAAGAGTCATCGGACCCGAGCGAGCGTCCTATTATATGAAAATAGTATAGTTAACCCTCAAGCGAGCGTGGTCTGAAAGTTACTTGAACATGCGAGGGGAACCTTATGTGGGGTACTACACAGGTCTACTGCAGTTTGGGCTAGGATTTCACTGGATTATACATTGCAGGATCTCATTTTAAGGGTTTGAATGTTTATTTCAACAAACAAGCAATATTTATGTATTGAATTTTTTTTTTGGAGTTCATGCCTGCCTGATTACATCGTATCCTCACCACTCTCCAGTTCTTGCGTTGTAACTTCGGTTCTACAAATTGCTGTATGCTAGTTTTATGTGGAGTGCAGGGCTACAAAAGTCTCTAGCTATTGGCTAAGTTTCATTTTCTATTAAAAGGCGTCGTCCAACCCGCCCTCCTCTACGGTTCCCCACTGCTCCGCTTCCTAACCAAAACATCCCCCCGTAACTTCCAATCCTTCCAAAACGGCATCTTCAGGAAAATTGTCCGCCACACCTCCCTTGAACGCAAAACCAATGCAAAAATATACAACACCCTCGACCTGGAATCCGTAGCCCAAACCATTTCCCGACGCCACGTCAAATTTCTAGATTCCCTCCAATACGTTGAAAATCCTCTCTACAATTCCCTCACCCCTCCCCGCCAAGCGGTGCGTTGGCAGGATGCTGACGAGCCTCTTGTCGACGTCACGCACGTTATCGACCCTCCCTAAACCCGAATGTGTGCGCACGGCCCAATAATTCGTCATAATCATTTAATTTCTCTCGTAACCCTTTTTCTGCAGAGCTCAGTAGTGTCTAATGATAGTTTGGGGACTTAGGTTAATTTAAATTAGTTTAGGTTAAGTAGTCTTAACCCTCCGTCGGGCGCACCTCTGGACGAAACGAAATCGGCCGCACACGGCCTGAGAGGCCGCCCACATATTTTAGCCCCCCACTCCCCATCTAATTAATTTTAATTTAAAACGCTGGTAGGACAGAATTTGCTAGGATCTAAGGAAAGCAAATATGCTATTTAGTACGTAAAATAATAACTTTATTAAAATAGAATGAAGCTTAAACTAAAACAAGTAAAATTGATAAGGCGCATTCGGCCGGAGAGGCCAGAGTTAGACTAGCACTTATTTCTCAAGATATCGACGAACTTCCATATAGAATAGCATTAATCTTAGTAAAAGGGACGATTGCAATAGATAAATCTTAAAAAAAAATCATCTTCGAAATTAAGGAGCAATTGGGCGCAGTCGGCCTCACAAGCCACCTAGGGACCAGTCGGTCTGGATGAAGGATGGCAATAGACTAAAGTAGGGGATTCTAAGCATGAACACAAATCAGGAAATTACTGGGAATGGCCCCTCACAGGGGAAACAGAATGAGGTGTGGTATCAAAAAGTATGTTTTCCTGGCCTCTCAGGCTAGCTGCGCCCGACGGAGGGTTAAGTTTTTGTTGTAGGATAGTTTTGATAGTTTTAGTTTAGGATATTTTCACTGAGCTCTGAAGCACCTCACTCCCTAGATTTAAACTTTTGGATGCTTTAGGCCCTCTTTAATCTTTTTCTTCTTATCTACTCTCCTTCTTTCCCTATCCTTCTGACATCGTTTTCTCCTAACTTTACAATCCCACCGGGCACCGTCCGTTGCCGTGCAACTTTCCTTCAACTTCTATATCACAACCATTAAACCTACAAAAACCCCTTAAAATAGAACTCCCAGTTCAACAGGAGGGGGACTGTCTGCACCGCCTCGCGTGGCTTAACGGTCCCGACAGCTACGGTTGGCCGTGATATGAGAAAACTGGGCCTCAGATATAAAAAAAAAAATAAGTTTAATTTTTTTAGATTGACGTAGAAGGACACATGGACTTAATTTGTGTAATGCTTCAATGGCCCGGAGCATTTTTTTAAAATTTGGCGTGCCATTGACTATTGCAATAAATGGTTAAATTATGAAATATGATTACTGTTAGACTGGAAGAACAACCGGGTATTCGAAAGGTAGGCGGCTGATCGTATTTCTTCTCTCGGCTTGCCAGCGCAAGTGGCTTACCCCTCCTGATATAGGATAATCTCTCCTAGACCTTGCTTGCTAAAAGTATTGTTTATCTTTAGAAGAAGGCGCCTACTTTTTGGAATACCCAGAGGTAAGACTGACCGTAATATAATTGCTCATCTTGCCTAGGAGAATGATCTTCTCGGGATGTCTCCTGTCGAGAAAAAGAAATTGTTTACCACACTGTAAGGCACGAAAGAAGGAAAAACCATGGGTTCGATGGATAATCGTAGACTTATCTGATCAGCGAAAGGCTTTACTCGCGAAGGGTGAGTGGGAGAGGTGTAGCATAGAGGATTGTGTGAATATTTCAAGATGCTATAGATGTCAACACTATGGGCACGTTCCAACCCCCTGCCGCCAAAAGAAAAAAGTCCGCCACGCAGGGGCTGCGAAAACTAAGCAGATTTCCCACTTGAAGTTTTACAATAGAGAAATTTCACGATAGCGGAACAGTTACGGAAACGACAGAACTAGCTTTTGCCGGTAACTCACGATTATAACGGAAGTTAGCCGATCTCATCTCGTCCGTTATTCGTCCATATCCTTGGTAGGATCGATGGACATTTGAAGAAAAGTATTGAAAATCGTCTCATGTGTACGACCACAATAGCTGATTTCCCTTAAGGAATTTTAATAATAGATAAACCTACATACTGCTAACACATCACCATAGTGAATATTAAGCGAATAAATACAAACGGTAATAAGAAATCTTTCCCCTCCCTTTCCGGCGGGAAGCGTCTGAAGTGTAAACAAGGTCAGCCAACGGCTCACCGGAAAGAAAAACAATAACCGAAATATATCAGAATGTAACATATTCATTTTATTGAAAACTATTAACAATATCTAGTACTGTAATTTATAATGAATCAGTATAATTTTTATCTCAATCAATGAAATTTTAGAAGTCCAAGAATTTAACATGGAGGGGGCGGTCACGAGAACATATGTGCATGTATCTCGTATAATAAAGGTCTCTGGAAAACAATATTTGGTATTTATGCTTCGAATAATGTTGTTTATTATGTAACAGAGTATGGTTTATGTAACACGAGTGGAGAAGAGGGTGTTTACTGAAGGCAAATAACTGAAAAATATTTCATCGGATGATATTCAAGATAGAGAGTAAATGTATATAACACTATTTATAGCAAATTTAATTTGCAATAAGATTGCTTCCATACAATGTTTCGATCCGACGTATAGTAACAGAGATATTTCGATTTTTCGAAATGCCTCCCCTCTAACCTCCCCCCTCCCCCTGGAGAGATTTCAGCCGTTAACGAACTTAATCTTTCTTTTTACAAAAAAGGACTAAATATCGATAAATGATCGCAATTATTGCGACCGCGAGAGCGGTAACAAACACACACACACACACACACACACACACACACACACACAGATATATATATATATATATATATATATATATATATATATATATATATAGTTTTGAGGCCCACATTTTCCTCATCTAGGTAGGATCGATGGACGTTTGAAGAAAAATTACGAAAATTGCGTCTTGAGTACGACCTCAATAGCTGATTTCTCTTAAGGGAAATCTGCTAATAATTACAATTTATTATTCATGAAGTTAGCCCATTAAACTATTCTTTGTGAGCATATTAACAAAATGTAATCAGTAGCAGATGAGAATAAGTTCTTTTATAAACAATGGAAAGACCTTATCCGCTTTGCTTCTCAAATATTATGCTTAAGACATTCTCCGAGAGCAGTTTAGAGGATATATATAATCTTAAGTCAAATCTTATATCCTTTGTCAACATTTATGCTTTCTTGCTGACTTACAGTTGTAAATATACCTATAACTATTTCGAAGAGTAATTTATGAGCCATTATTAATTTTGTTTTTAACTTCAATATCTAAAAACGTTACCTTGTTGTTATTATTAATCCTTGTTGTTATCTCTCATCTATTTTTCTTTTGTTATTTCACTTTGAACAATTTTTAACTTTTAAAAGGGCAAATCACCTTTAATGTGATGTACATAAATAAAAAAAATATTATTAATAAGAAATTAAAATAATGGCTGAAAATCGTTTTATACGTGCGTTTTTCTCATTATGAGTGAGGATAAATAAAATTTAAACTTTCTATTTTATATTCTCTGTATTACCCAATTCAAATGAATGAATGAATTAGGCTTCAGGAAACCTTCAACAATAAGGTTTCCTCTAGCATGAGCAGTTTTCAAATGAGATTTTAAATATTATATGTATAGGGAACAAAAGACTCGTCGACCACTAAAACTTTTTTAATTAATAATTCCGGTCGAAAAGGAATAAATTATAAATGCAGTTTTTCATTATGAAGAACTAAAGAACATTTTGTGAATTCTTGCGGTATCTTATTTGAGCAAAAAAATTCCCTCGTGAAGATTAATAATAGATAAACCTACATACTGCTAATACAACACCACCGTGAATTTTAAGCAAATAAATACCAACATAATAAGAAATATTTGCCCTGGCGGCGGGAAGCGTCTCAAATGTAAACAAACCGGTCTGCCAACAGCTCAGCGGAAAGAAAAACAATAGCTGAAACATATCAGAATACAAGATATTCATTTTATTGAAAAGTATGTACTATACCTAGTACTGTAATTTATAATGAATCAGAATAATTTTTATCTCAGTCAATTAAATTTTAGTAGTCCAAGAATTTAAGACGGGGGGGGGGTCACAAGAACATATTTGCATCTATCTCCTATAATAGAGGTCTCTGGATAATAATATCTGGTAATTAAGCTTCGAATAATGTGGTTTATTACATGTTTATGTAACACGAGCAGAAGTGGGGGTTTACTGAAGGCTGAAAACTGAAAAATGCAAATATCTCGGTTGAAGATAGAGAATAATAGTATATCAATATTTATAGTAAATTTAATTTTCAATAAGATTCGTTCAATAAACTTTTTCGATCCGACTTATAGTAACAGATATATTTTGGATTTTCAAATTTCTCCCCCTCTCTAAACCCTCCTCTCCCTTCTCCGATTTCAGTCGTTAATGATCTTGATCTTTCTTTTTACATCTAAATATCGAGCTTGGTAACGATCATACAAAACTTGCGAATGCTAGAGTAGCAGACAAATATATATATTTATATATATATATATATATATATATATATATATACAGTTTTCGTCATGTACTAGATAGGAGCGATGGACATTTGAAGGAATATTTCGGAAATTGCGTCATGAGACGGCCTCAATAGCTGATTTCCCTTGAGGAAAATAACTTAACCCTCGGGCGAGCGCGGCACCTCACAGGTTTGTTTGGTTAATACTTTTCTAGTTTTCTATCACATGACCTAGGAGTGTGTGACTTCTAGCCTCCTCCTTCCATATCTATCACATGGTCAGTGCTAATTTGATTGTCTGCGAATGCAGGTGTCCTTCCGTTAGCTGAATCGCCCTCACCACAGCTCCACCGCGCTCCCTGGCGTTAAGGTATTTAACTTTTCTATTTTCATGTGCAAATGAACTCAGTTATAATTTTTTTCTTCTTCAATTACAACCTTGAACACCTACTCTGACATGCGTTTCCACTTCAAGCTGATATTCCACGTAGTTTTAGCAGATCTTCCTCAAAGAAAATCAGTTATTGAGGTTGTACTCCCGACCCAATTTTCGAAAAATGTCTTCAAATGTCCATCGGCCCTTCTTAGGAGATGACGAAAATGTCGTCCGTTCAAACTTACATAAATATTTGGCATAGTAGAAATAAATAATAATATTTTATCATCTTATAAACAAGAAATTAAAGGGGATTTCATATATTCACCATGTGCATAAATGGATCTCAAGATGGGATCAACAATTTAAAGAGGTAGAAAAATAATAAAACCTAATGTTAAGTATATTTTAAATGGGAGCATGAATGTGAGGATCAGTCTAACAACCCCAGAAGAATTAATAAACTCAGATCATCACATGAGGAATTTTAGTGTATCAAAAGATCTCATTGTAAAAAATAAAAAGTGAATATATGCAATGATAACAATTTAATTGTTTTGAATAGTACTTAGCTTGATATGGTGAGTTCACCTATATTAAAAAAAATCAGCCTTTACGAACATCCAAAATTGAAGTGGACAAATATAATGAGAAATGTTTAAGATTAATTTAGAAAATAAGATGGAGTATTATGTTTGGGTGTCTTAAATACGAGTATAGCAATGCAGATGAAAAGTTAAATATAATAAATTTATTTAAAAATGCTTCTTGGTTGGAAAATAAGACTATTGGCAATAACAATAAAATGCGTAAAAAAATGACCATGGTATGACAAAGAGGACGACGTTTTGAGGACAAAGTCCTTTCATGATTTAAAATAATTTAGAAAAAAACATTTTTGCATGGGTGCGATTTTTATACATAGAAGCTCACTGGAAATTTTTTATGTGTTCCCGGGAAGTGTTTTTGGGACTTTCATATATCTCTCAGGAAAAAAAGCATTCAAAATATTGAAGTTATAACAGAAAAATAATGTTGAAATTACTTTAGTGAGTTATTAAATCTAGAAATAAAATCTAGCCTTTTCATGTATGCACTACTATTACTTCATAAAAAAATTTTAGGTGCTCCCTATGAGTTCAGTGAGTTGTGGTCAGTATCATTGTAAGGCTAATTAGGGAAAGGTACCTGGTTTTGATGGAATCCCATCAGAATTTAACATTACATCGCCCCAAAATGTTTCATACAAGTTTTTAGATACTTTTAATTACATTTATGACACTGAAGATATTCCAAATTTATTTTAAAAAAACCATGATATTCCATTTGTTTAATAAATGAGGTAAAAATAACACCAGCAGCTATCGAGGAATACGTTTAATCGAGAGTGTTACCAAATTATTGACTGGTTTGCTACAACTGAGGTTTAAACAGTAATACTTCAGGGAAACCAGGGTTGATTCAGAAAAAAAATATTCCACGGTGGATAATTTATTCATATTATTAAACTTAATAAAAATAAAAATGAATCCCATAAAGAAAATATTATACCGTGTTTTTGTATTCTTCATATCAGCATTGGACTCACCTCTTAGAAGAGTGGTTGTTTTGCTTGCTTTAAGACCCTTATCAAAATTTTTAAATATTATACAAGTCTTTTATAAAAAAAAGTCCGCCACGCAGGAGCTACGTTAACTAAGCAGATTATAGCCTGTGTGCAGTTATATTCCACTGTTAATCTTATCTCACCTTATATTTCATAGTTCTAAATCAAGTGTATAGAAGTGGCTAGACTGAAGGCTGCAAAACATGAAAGCACAAATAACGCGCTAAATATATGAGCTACACAAAAATGTATAGAAAAATAATTTTAGAGCACCTACAATCTAGCAAGGTTGGTTATATAAAATTGTTTGATCCAAATCATAATAAATGAGATTTTTTAGAATTTCAAACCCCCCTATTTCTGGTGTGATTTTAGACATTAATATTAGAGTTGAATTAAACGGTTAAATATTGAGGTGTAAATCAATTAAACATTTTCTGCGATAGACCGGGAAGTTTTATTTATGACGTCCTCATGCTACTTATTTACATGTATCTCACACAGTAAAAGTTGAATGAAGACAATATTTGGTATTTAAGCGTCGAATAAAGTGATTCATGATATACTAGCTTATTGTTAATACGACATAAGTAGGAGTGGAGGTTTACTGAAGGCTGAATACTAAAAGAAGCAAATATCCCGGTTAATAATCAAAATAGTGGGGGGAAACGTATATAAATACATTTATAGAACATTCAATTGGCACAAAGATTAGTTCTATACACTTCGATCCAACGTATAATAACGGAGAATTTTCGAAATTAACCCTCTAAACCACCCTTCTCCCACTGGTCCGATTTCAGCCACTAACGAACCTGATCTTTATTTTTACATAAAACGTTCAAATATCGAGTTTGGTAACGATAAAAAAAAATTGCAACCACTAGAGCGTTAAGAGACAAGTAGATAAATATAGTTTTGAATGACCTCATTATCGTCATCTCTTGGGAAGCATCGATGGAAATTAGAGAAAATGTTTCGAAAATCAAGTCATGAGTAAAACCTCGATAGCCGATTCCCCTCAAGTAATATCTCCTAACACTAAGTCTGCAGAGTGGACAGACAAACCGTAACCCAAGACATACATACAATTTTTTGGTTTACTGGTTTATAGAATGTTTCGTACCGGTTGTGACCTCATTTATTTTGTTACTGAATCATTAATGACATTCCAGATTTTTTAGGGGTGGTATTTTTTCCGCAGGAGTTAAAATTAATTGTTTAATGTATGTGGTGATATCATATTTCTGGCTGAGGATCCTAAGGTCCTGTAATACATGATTAATAAAATCAGTGAATATTATATCCTATGGAACTTTAATGTGAACCTACAAAATTAAAAAAATATAATATTTAGAAAAGGGATGGGGGAAATCTTAAAAGAAAAATGGAATTGTATGAGTTCAGAAGTAAAGGTAGTAAACTAATACAGATATTTAGGAATACTCCTCACTCCTCGATTGGTTCTGAAGCAGCACTTCAAGGAAAAGATCACAACGTCCAAATTTGGAACTAATGCTATTGTACTTTGCAGTATTTTGTTACTAACAAAGATATGTCCAATGGGATCCTAGTTAAGTGCATATGAAGCTACCTTCCGAGTGGTTGTATGCTTTGGGGCGCAATCCTGGGGAAATTAAGTATGGAAATTTATTGCGACCTAGATATTGTCAAATCATTGTATCTTCGTTTGTGTCACGTGATGCTGCAATAACAAAATAAATGATGCGTGGAAGAAAACAAAAGTGAATCTTCTTCTTTATAAGGGGAGATTTCGTGAAGACAGGTACTTCAAGCTGTTTCAATGATGTTACATTTTAATTAGTCAGGGTTTGATGGTGTTGGTGGGTGTGTGTGATTGTTATACACATATTCCAAGGAAATAGTTATACGGCAACGTTCTCTGACAGTTGAATAAAATAGATATAAATAGCGTACATGTATACTTGGATTTATGCCTCACTTCATTATGTCAAAATGTATCACATAGCGTCCTGATCTGTAATTGTGTGCTTTCTATAATACGTGGGTGCTTTATACGTTCTGCGGGGGATATAAGGACGAGCGTGCCTGTATTGTATAAGCTTGTTTAGAGCTGAAAGGCAAGTAACATTTAGTCAGGACAGTAGTTAATTAAGATTCTATGAACTTGATGAGATTGTTCTCATTCAAAGCTGAAGTCAGTCCTTGATTCCAAGTATAATCTAGGCATATGTTCAGCATCCATTCATTAGCCCAGATACTAGTCTTCTCAACCAAAACTAAATCGTTAGATGCTGAGAGTTCTGGAATTCTTCAAAGAATACACTTAAATCCATTCATTATAAAGCACAAACAACTATCCCACAGAGTAGTAGTAATCACGGTTTGGTACAGAATTCTACTTTATACATATAAAAAGGAACAGCAAATTAAGTAGACAAATACTTGTTCCTGTTATCTCGTCGTATCAATTTTAGTGTAATATCAGTAGGAAAGAGATTTACTTAAACATGTAGCATATGCTAAATATAGTGCCCACAAATGTAAATTATGGTACACCAATTAATATTAGAATGATTTAAAAAACAGTCATGCATCTTTCGTATTGTAGTACACTAGGAGTTTTAGTTTAAAAAAAAGAAGTTTAAATGGCATTTGGATGGAATAAAATTAAAAATAATAGTTTTTTGTTTTATATTAACCCTCGTCTCCTACGGTGGTTCTTCCTCCCACATTTCCTACGGTGGGTCGGATCCGACCATGCTGGCTCCTGAAGGGCGTAATCATTAAATAAATCATTAATTATGCAGGAAAAGGATAAATATTGATTAAAAATTTTAAAAAAAATATTTTTATTTACTTTAATGTTTAAAAAAGTTAACATTGATACTTATATCAGTCTTCATTGTCTTTTGACTAAATTTTGACAGTCTCTTAAAGTTATATTTAAATTATATAAAAAAAAAAAAATACAAAATAAAGGAACAAAAGTGAGAATTGAATTCAAGAAAACTTGTTGTCTTGTCGTCAAACCTGCATTTCTCGAGGATAAATTCAAATCATGCTCGGGACATAGCACATCGAAACATGGGTGGACCATAAATTTGGGAAAACATTTCCTTGGTAATCAGGGTGGAATTTTTCAATGTGTCACTCAAATAAAGAAGGCCAAGAAAGGCTTTAAATTCTTCATTATTTTTAATGAAATATACGAAACATCGCCGGTAAATTAATGCCGCGTCCGTTCGATTTCTTCGTTTGTGTGCTTTACATCACTTATCATTTCTTCACCAATGAAAAGTAAAAACAGTTTCAAAATATCCGTGATGCCTCTTGCTTCTCCTCTTGGGCCAGGATTTCCTCTGACCACATTGATTGCAAGAACTCTGGAAAATTTTGATCGCATCGGCTTATCGGTCCGGAGGGTTTCCCCATCCTTGCCGAAATCAAAATTTCTCTTATCATCGTCAAAAACCTGGTCATTTTTCAATCCACAGTCATCAGCATCAAATACTTCCCCAACGTTGTATAATATCTCATATTACTGTTCGGATGTACTATCCTCGTTTTCTTCCAACATGTCTTCATTCTCTTGGCGTCGAAACTCCTCCAAAATTTCTTCCGGGGTCGTGAAAATTTTAATGAGTGCCATTCTAAAAAAAAAATCGTGCATTCTTATGGGAATGTAGAAATAATCATGAAAAAATCTAAAGCATAGAACCTACGGTGGGTCGGATCCGACCCCTAACTTATTTCCTACGGTGGGTCGGATCTGACCGAATGGTTAATAGTCAGGAGAGGACACTTACCTGAGCGAAGTGGACTTGTCAGCCTCCCAGGCACTACTGGAGAGGAGGGTACCTAGGACCATGGAGTAGTCGGGGAAGCCAGGCGATTTTTAGACTAGGGGGAACCGGCGCCCCGGTCGGATCCGACCCAACCGTAGGAGATGAGGGTTAATGAGAGGAATTTTCTCTGTAGAGCAGCAACAAATTGGTAACTAGCGAACCGCTTTAAAATTACTCTATAACTATAAATAAATTCTATGTTTCAGGAAAAATAATACGGAAATTGTTCAGTTCCCTTTATTTATTGCTACTCAGATGGAGAGCGTTTTTTATTAAAGAAAATTATTAGTATAGATTGTTTACCGGCGGAAAGTGAAAGTTTATACATTGAGGAACTGAAAAATAAGGGACGTTCCACTACTACCTCTCTCCTCGTATTGTGTTGTAAAATTAAGGTAGGGAATTGGTTACATATATGGGAATGTAAATAAATAGTTTATAGTAGTCATGCTACATATTATATAATGGATTCATATTTAAAGGTATTCAACATCCCACAATGAAAGGCTAATGTACAGTAATTATCTTCTCCATGTCTTTCAGAGAGGTGAATGATTCTCAATAGTACTTAAGCAAACATATCCCGGCATTAATGCTCATTATTTGCTGTATTCAATTTTCCAGCAATTGTTTTTAATGAAAATAAAAAACTTTTTCTAAAGACACCAGAATGTATTTTATCATATTAAATTTCTTCAATAAATTCTAAAAAGTTAGAACCTAGAATGAATTTATTTATTAAAATATATTTATTCGTTTATTGACAACAATATTACATATTACAAGCAAATGATATGAATGATAATAACAATTTCCTTGATTATTGGCTTGAGGTGGGAAGTTGTCTATTGACAATACCCACATTGGAGGGAACATGGGATTGTACTATTTAGAGTTATACTATGGACTACACAAGAAGATCTCTTGGCCACTTAGGCTTCAGACGTCCTCTTGGATTTTCTGGAATATGGGTAGATGAGAGTGATTCAACTAATGGATTAGGATGTGCGGGTAGGAAAGAGTGGAATTTCTGATATCGGGATTTTACGAGGCTATGGACAAAAGGAATATTGAGGTCATTATGGGGAGTTAAATTGGATACATAAAATGGGGAATCTGTAATTTTGCGGAGTATTCTGGATTGGAGGGTTTGGATTTTGTAGGAATTTGAAGGTTTAGTGAAACCCCAAAGTTCAAGTCCGTATGTCCATATTGGTCGGAGTACTGTCATGTAAATCAATCGTTTGTTATTTATTGTAGTGATAGTTTAGATCTGTTGTCAAGTAGTCTTAGTAGAAGTATGTACCATCGATTCAGTTCTTTTCTTTTTAATGTGACTTGAGTTGAATGTGTTTCCAAGTTAGTCGCTTGTTTAATGTGAGTCCTAGATATCTAATTTGTGATTTTTGTGGAATTAGTGTGCTGTAGAGTGTAACTGGAGGGCAAATGGAACGTCGGAGAGTAAATGTTCAATTCATGGCTTGATTTGCCGCTGTTGACCTTGATCCTCCCCTTAGTTAGCCAGGATTCTAGCAGGGCTAGGTGTTCTTGCAGATATGCAGATGCCATATTTGGGTATTTGATTTGCAGTATCATCTGAATACGTGAGAAGGGAAGTTTCAGGACGTGATGGGATTTCTGCACTATAGGTAAGGAATAAGAAAGGACTTAGAATACCCCCCCCCCCGTGGTACACCTGCCAGCTGGGGGAATAAGGATGAGGCTGAGGAACCAAATGAAACTTGAAAATGTCTGTCGGAAAGATATGATTTAAGGATGAGGTAGTAGGTGAAAGGGAGTGTATTTTTTAGTGTAAACATTAAACCTTGGTGCCACACCTTGAATTTATTTAATCTTGAAATCTTGAAAATCAAATGGCCCTTTACTTAAGTCATAAGTATATTACCTAAAGAATTCGTCATATTCAATAAACCAATATTTATCTATATTCGGTAATAACAGTTCTTGTCAATCATTTTTCTTGAGATATTTAAATTTTTGAAAGAGTAGTAATTAATTTGTTAGGTACATGTAAATACGTTGCCTGATGAAGTCATAAATTAAGGATTTTACGTCCAAAACTTTTTAATGTTAAATTGATCTATGCTGTGTTCGATATTTAACCGTTTCAGTCAACACTAAAGATCGTATTTGTTATTGGTGAAATCGAACCTGGAATAGTGGGAGTTTAGAGGGTAAAATTCGAAAAATCTCACTTGTTATGACTTGGATCGTAAAATGTTAAAGAACGCCTCTTGTTAATCTATTGGAGTTCTACTCTTGTTGTTCTATGCTTTTTTCGTAAGTAAAGTGTTAAGCGAGTTACTCGTACTTTCTTGTTGACTGCCCCCTTCTACTCATCGGTATTTTTTAGTTACATATAAATTGAGAATATATGGTGAGATGATATCGCAAGCATATTATAAGAGCACATGGAAAATCTAATTAATTTATGCAGCCCCTTCATGGTGGACTTTTTATTCTTCGGATTGCAAGGTTAAACAACATTAGTGCGAGGGTTGCCATTTTTTTTTTTTATGCATTTCCTCTAAATAGTAACCCTATGTGGAGGGATTTTATTTTCTGCACATCCCATGCATATTTGCATTATATGTGCATTTCGTCAAAACGTTTAACAATTTTATATAATAACATATATACATATTAAAATGTAAATAAAAACAAGAAAATTAAACTTTACAAAAAAAATTAAATAAGAAAAATTAGGAATACAATTAAATTACCAATAAAAAAAATTACATTATATTAATATTATATTATATTTTCCTCTCTCAGCTTAAGAATATCATAGGCTATTGCTTTTAATAAATTTAGATGTTTTGAAAGTAAAATATCAGGACTGATAGGCCAATCGGGAATATGAGTCTTTAACTGTCTTCGTATGTCTTGAGTCAGTCTACATTCATAAATCAGGTGGGTGAATGTCTGTTCAGTGTAACTGTCGCATTTACAAGTATTTGAGTCAGTAAGTTTGAATCTGTATAACTAAGAGATGGTATTTCCCTGTCCCGTTAGTATTTGTGTTAGATAAAATGTATGTTGGGGTTGTGAGATATTTTTTTTTAAAACAGGGATATATCATTTTAGATGTAATCCTTTATCTGTTTGATTCCATCTCTGTTGCCACAACAAGGGTTGCCATTATTAACATAGAACTCTAATAAGCTCAATTTGATCCTCCCTCAGATTTTTTTAACTTTACCGAAACGTTATAAAATAAATTAAATCAAACTTAGCTGTCACAATTAAGTAAATCGTTGGTTCGTCCCTTAGAGTATAAGAAAAGAGATCAATTTGTTAATACTTCCATAATTATCAGCTTCAAAATTACTAAATATAATTATATCTTAGACTTTGTGTGTGTGTGTGTGTGTGTGTGTTATTATATATATATATATATATATATATATATATATAGTGGAAATAATATAAACGAAGTGATGATATTAAAATGTCAATATAGTAAAATGAAATGTAAAACTTTTGTTTTTCTTTGAAAATTTATTTTTACAATGATGTACAAATCCCGTGGAAAAACCTCGGTCAGAATGTTTGCTCTGCGTCTAGAGTACAGTTTATTTAATGTTTTCATTTCTTTGTTTTTTTCCATTACGTTTTTATCTTCACTTCTTTGGTTGTTATTTATTCAACAGAAATAGGTATTTCTCTCTCACCAATAGTCTAAAAATTCTATACAAATTTGTTCATTCGAAAAGAATAACAGTGTTGCACCATATTCTTTATGTTCCTGGAATTTTAAAGGAAATACCATGAACATCATAGGTCCTTATTTTGAATAAAAAGGTCCGTCACGCAGGGGCTGCGTAAACTATGCAGATTTCCCGCGTGAGTTTAAAAATTGATAAATCTACATACCGGTAACACAACACCACCGTGAATATTAAGTGAATAAATACAAACGATAATAAGAAACCTCCCGACAGGAAGCATATGAAATGTAAACAAACAGTTCTGCCAACTTCTTACCGGAAAGAAAAACAATTACTGTAATATATCTGAATATAACGTATTATTTTGATTGAAAACTATTTACTATATCTAGTACTGTAATTTATAAAGAATAAGAATAGTTTTTATCTCAATCAATGAAATTTAAGTAGTCCAAAAACTTAAGAAGGGGGGTCACCAAAACATTTGCATTTATCTCGTATAATAAATGTCTCTTGAAAACAATATTTGGTATTTAAGCTTCGAATGATGTGGTTTATTACATAACCGAGTATTGTTTATGTAACATGAGTAGAAGTGGGGGTTTGCTGAAGGCTGAAAACTGAAAAATGCAAATAACTCGGTTAATATTCAATATGGGGAATAAATGTATATAACAATATTTATAAGGCATTTAATTTGCAATAAGATTGATTCCATTTTGTTTTCCATCCGACGTATAGTAACGGTCCCCGTGGTCCGATTTCAGCCGTTAACGAACTTGATCTTTCTTTTTACATAAAACGACTAAATACCGATTTTGGTAACGATTAAACAATAATTGCGACCGCATATAAACAATAAATCGCGTCATGAGTACGACCTCAATAGCTGATTTCCCTTAAAGGGAATCTGCTAAAATACGCACAGGAAAGAAATTGAGGCAGGTGTTTCTTCTTGAATAGCATGGTAATCACATAGTTTTTTTTTTTTTTTTTTTTTTTTTTTTTTTTTTTTTTTTTTTTTTTTTTTTTTTTTTTTTTAATAAATCAAGAAGACAGGTCCAGTTGCATTTTTCCATTAACTCAACATGACATATTCTGAATTCTCTTCTAGACGTTACTAATATCGTATACCACAAGTGGTTTTGATACAATTCTGACTGGACAATTAATAATAAGCAATCATTCCTTAATTGTTCCTTTTATGGAGAAAACCTTTTGGAGAAATCTTATCATTAATGTTCCTGATTTTAGTTTAGTTAGTGCAAGCTAAATTGGTCTAATATGTTTTTTTATTGTAGCATTCAAAAATGAACCCGGAGGTTCAAGCTATTAAAAATATAATTACCCAATAAAATCATTTTTAGGTATAAATATGATTGTTTTTTACTGTTTCCTAAACAAAATTTTCAATTTTTACAAATTGGTGCTCAATGACAGAAGAAGACAAATTACAATTTAAAGTTTATATATATATAAAATTGTAACCTCTGTCTGTACATTGATTTTTTTCGCGAAACTTCACGAGAACTTTTCGTTTCACATGTCATAGACACCATAACTGCATTTTGTTTCTTTCGTGTGTGTTTGTTTGTTACCTTTTCACGCATAAATGGGTGAACCGAATTTTATGAAACTTGGAATGTATATTATTACTAACCCAACTTAGACTTTAGGCTATATTAATATCCTAAGTGGGGGAGTGGGGGTTATAAGGGAAGCCAGAAATTAAAAATAGCGATATTTCGTTTCCTATTGGTTTTTCGGCAAATATGAACATAACAAAAGTTGTTTATTTTGTTATTTAGAGTAACTTTTGTAATATTCATTTTTGTCTTTTAACAAAGTATAAACGAGATATACACTATAAACTAAACAAAACTCGGTATGTCAATTAGCATTAATTCTTCCATGATTATTAGCTATATTAAAATGTTTAAGTTAGAACGGGAGTGGGGGTTATAAGAGAGGCCTGAAATAAAAATTCGCGATATTTCATTGTCTATTTGTTTTTCGACAAACATGCTCATAACAAAAAATGTTTACTTTGTTATTTAGATTAACTTTTGTTTTATACATTTCTCTAGGAACAATGTGTGGAGCAAGTAATTTGCGTAGAAATATTGATATGCTCAACAATTCATTCCTATTTGAACTATCAGGTACCTCACCTGGAAGAAGTAATTCAAATTTATGTTAATATTTTGTCTTTAATAACTGAAATCTATGCATAATGCACAGGAGACGGGAAATATGGCATTATGGAGGACAGTGAAGTCTTACATAAAGAATTAATTTTATTATTAACAAATGCCAACAACGGGTATAAACCCTAAACACTGGGATGGGTAAATATCAAAATAGTGTGCAAAATAAAGCCTTGCCAAAAAAATACCATCACCATTCAGCCTCAAATCAATTCCCGGGCGAAGCCGGGTATCTGAGCTAGTATATATATATATATATATATATATATATATATATATATATATATATATATATATATAAATCTTATCTGTTGTATGAGTTTTCATTAAAATTAACTCTAATTAAAACTTTATTGATAAATTTTAAATTGGTGATAGGGGCTCAGGTTGGCCGTGTGGCTTAAGGCATCAGTCTTGATCTCATAAGGTAAACCTAGAAGGGCGGGTTCGATTCCCGCCCTAGGATGTAGAAATTTATTTGATGACAGACTCATTAAATAAATTCCTTAATCCCACCCTGGCTAGAAAAGAGTGGTTCCCGGAAGAAAACCCGTCCCAATTAGCCAAAGTAGCATAAAGTAGACGTAAATAAATAAATAAAATAAAAATTGGTGATATCTTGTAAAAGGTGTTAACCTTTCAATTTGAACGATAGGGGATATTTTAAATGTTACTACAAGCAATTATGATGCATAATAAGGCGGGAATGAGGTCGTAATCTTCCTTATAATGTTACATGAACACTTGTAATTAAAATGTTCAAAGAAATACTGAACAACACAATGAAAACTAAAAAATGATGCATCGACATTTTGCTTAAAGGAGGTTGCTGCACAAAATATGAAAAACACTCTACGATATTAAGCGCAAATACAATTTACTACATTTTGCATCCACATTACGGCCATTTAAGAAAAAAAAAGCTTAAAATTTAAAGCTTCAAATAGTTGTACAATTTCTATTCCCTAGCCATATGGAATTTAGAAACCAAAAACTAAACGAACATATCATTTTTAAATATTCCTTTCTGCTTATATTATTCAACAATACGACAACAAAATATAGAAGATAATACAGTTTTCATAAAATAGATTCATACTCCTTCTTCCTTAATATGAGAGTAAAATTCCAGTCTTCCATTCGTTTCAAAGGAAAGTTAAGGATTCCTTACAATTAAAGATGAAACAAAGGACTACTCCTCTTTTCGCTTTTCTCGAGTTTGTGGGTCACAACAATCCGAACTAAATTCTAAATTGAACCCGAATTTAGTCTTCCTTCACCGAATATTATGATAAATTGAATATTCACAATTTATGAACAAATTATAACTCAACAAGTAATATATATCATTAGCTTCAAGAGAGGACAGAGACCAATATCATCTAAACTGAGCAGTGTATCTTAGTAAGTGTGTATCCTTTTCGGAAAGGATATTCATGAAAATTCCTCCTCATTCAGTACAATGTGTGTCTAAATGAACTCAAGATTATTAGTGTCGATGTCTTCATCTCTGCCACGCATATCAGCCCTATTTTTCATATATTTCACCGTACCTATTGCCGTTAGGAGGCTCATCATCTATTTAGCCGATTTCGCTTAGGAGAAATCAGCTATTGAGGTTGTACTCTTGACGCAATTTTCGAAAATGTTTCTCAAATGTCCATCCATCCTACCCAGTTGACAAAGAAGCAGCTTTATATATATACTAGCTAATGTACCCGGCTTCGCCCGGGAATTCACACAATATTTTGACATTTCCCCGTCACAGTCTTTAGGGTCCATACCCGTCGTTGCTGTGGATTTGTTCATAATAAAATTATTTGTTATTTAAGACTTCCCTCTCATCAATATTTTTTATACTTCCCGTCTCCTGAGCATGTCGTTTTTTTTTTATAACGTATTGAACAGTATAATTCATAATCGTAGAAAGTATTCTATCTTTCAAAGCATGTATGAATAAATGTTCCTTTCCCTTGATGCAGTACAAAGCTTAATGGTGACAACTGTTTTAGGTAAGAAATAACCACTATTAAAAATACTCTTTTGTAAGTCTCGATTGTAAACTGTATATTTATATTGGTATTTAGTAAAGAATATCATACATTAACGGAGTAGAGTTAATAAATACCAGAAATAACTGGGTGCACATCCCCAGCGTTCATCCTTTTAAATTATTTATTTATGATTATTAAACAAATTCACATTCCTGAGAATAACACTATATTGGTAAAAGTGTAAGCATCAATTATGTAAACATAGACCAATATGAGGTCTGCAGGGAAGCGGTAGAACTGATGGGACAAAGGAAGTAGCTGGTAACTCCTTTAGGATATCAATTCTGTAATACATTAAATTATATTAACAAATCAGATTACAATATCCTCACAATACGAAAACTGTTTGTTCAAATATTTTTCTCGTTCTAATTAAATATTGTATTAAATACACTTAGAGAAAACCGGCGTTTCTCATGAATTAATGTTTGGGATAAGAGAAGGGGGGGGGGGGGGGGCCGTATACTTTATTTGGTGCAAACTGTTACTGGCGTTAAAAAATAACATGGTTTGGAATTATTAAGGATAAAATTCTAACATGGGTTTTATGAATGCCAGTACAACTATTGACAGGCTTGAAGATGATGCCATCACATCGAAAGCGCTTACATCAGCCAGTGGCGACGGTCTCCACCGATAGGTATGACAATAGTATCATTTATATTGGCGGTTCTAACCCTTTATTTGAATTACCATATATATATATATATATATATATATATATATATATATATATATATATATATATAGGGAGAAAGAGAGAGAAAGGGGGATTTCCAAAATTCGAAATACTTTCGTTATTATGAGTCGGATAGAAAAAGTCTAGTTATATTATAATCAAATTGTATAGAGCCAATCTTGTTGCAAATCTAATGTCCAGGAAATGTTGGAATACATAAGGAAATACAATAAAGATCTTATTAATTAATGTATGAAATAATGCTTGTAATAAGGGGGCGGTTTTCAAAAATTAAAATTATCTCCGTTATTAAGAACTGGATCGAAAAATTTTATAGAACCAATCTTGTTGAACGATTGGTGCTCAACAATTGTTGTTCTATATACATTTTATATTTTATTCTTTTAAGCCTATAACAAGCCTCCACTTTTACTCAACGAATTTTAATTCAGACATTTAGACAGTATCGTGAGATGGCATTACCATTGTGCCTTTCCAGAGAGTGGGAAATCTGCTTAGCTTTCGCAGCCCCTGAGTGACGGACGTTTTTCGATGTGCAATCAGGGAACACATTTATTAATTTTCAAATTCTTCCAATATTCCACTTGCACTTCATCTACCACCACATAATCGCATTATGGATGCCACTGTAAAAGAATTACCACCCAAGAAGGTAAAAAAATATATTTGAAAAATTATAATACAACTGAAATAAATGTTGGCTATCTTTCATTAGTTTTTATAGGACACGGGAAAACCACAGAAACGACACCGCTGAACAGTGTTGCGATTATTACAAGCTAGGTGGCCGAAAATCATGTATAGAATTCTAAAATATTATGTAAACAATTCGTCAAAACATGATAATCTAATATTTCTCTATATCCTATAAAGTCCTATGCTCAACACCTAGTTGTAATGCGGTATATATTGGAGAGGAAAAATAACACTCCAAAAACAAGCTTTACTAACACAAACGCACTATTAAAAAACAGGAATTGACAGTTCCGCCCTCGCAAAAAACGCCAACACAAACAACGACACCTTTGATTCCGACAACACTTCCATATTAGACAAACAAAGAGTCCGTCACGCAGGGGCTGCGTAAACTAAGCAAGATTTCCCTCGCGAAGTTTAATAATAGATAAACCTACAAACTGCTAACACAACACCACCGTGAATATTAATTGAATAAATACAAACGGTAATAAGAAATCTTTCCCCTCCTTTTCCGGCGGAAACAGTCTGAAATGTAAACAAACAGGCTCATCGGAAAGAAAAACAATAACTGAAGCACATGAGAATATAACACATTAATTTTATTGAAAACTATTTACTATATCTAGTATGGTAATTTATAATGAATCAGAATAATATCTATCTCAATCAATCAAATTTTAGAAGTCCAAGAATTTAAGACGGGGGTGGGGGTCACAAGAACATATTTGCATGTATCTCGCATAATAAAGGTCTCTGGAAAACAATATTTAGTATTTAAGCTTCGAATAGTGTGTTTTATTATATAACAGACTATGGTTTATGTAACACCAGTAGAAGTGGGGGTTTACTGGTGACTGAAAATTGAAAAATGCAAATATCTCGGTTAATATTCAAGATTGAGAATAAATGTATAGAACAATATTTATAGTCCTTTTAATTTTCAATAAGATCCAACTGTTATAGTAACAGAAATATTTCGATTTTTCGAAATTCCCCTCTCTAAACTCCCCCCTTCCCCTGGTCCGATTTCAATCGTTCACGAACTTGATCTTTCATTTTACATAAAACGAATAAATATCGAGTTTGGTAACGGTTAAATAATAATTGTGAGCGCTAGAGCAGTAACAGATAAATATATATATATATATATATATATATATATATATATACACAGTTTTGAACGGACGTCATTTTCGTCATCTTCTAGGTAGGATCGGTGGAAATTTGTGGAAATGTTTCGAAAATTGCGTCATGAGTACGACATCAATAGCTGATTTCCCTTAGGGGAAATCTGCTAAAAAATCACCATAGACGCTTCATTTCTGAAACTTTACTCATTAACGTAGAACCCGATAGCACAAATTACAAAAGAGACGAACAAAAAATATCTTCCACATATGCACACATCTTTTAAATATTACCGGCTCAATGACCTTCCTTCATTTAGGTTTTCCCCAAAAATAATATATAGTGGTTCAGATAGACTAACATAAAAGTAAAAGAAACCTATATGTGTATATCAAGTTTGGTAACGATAAGTCAAAAATTGTGACCGCTAGAGCGGCAACAGACAAATGTATATATATATATATATATATATATATATATATATATATATATATATACTAGCTCAGATACCCGGCTTCGCTCGGGAATTCATTTGAGGCTGAATGGTGATGGTATATTTTGGCAAGGCTTTACTTTGCACAATATTTTGACATTTACCCGTTCCAGTGTTTAGGGTTAATACCCGTTGTTGGCATTTGTTAATAATAAAATTATTTTTTTATGTAAGACTTCACTGTCCTCCATATTGTCATATTTCCCGTCTCCTGTGCATTATGCATAGATTTGAATTATTAAGGAGAAAATATTGACATAATTTGAATTAATTTTTTCAGGTGAGGTACCTGGTAGTTCATATTGAAAAGAAGTGTTGAGCAAATTTCTCTAAATAACAAAATAAACAACTTTTGTTATGTGCATATTTGCCGAAACCCCAATAGGAAATCATTATTATTAATTTCAGGCCTCCCTTATAACCCCCACTCCTGCCCGTCCGAAGAAATGTTAGTATGGCTTATTAAAAGGAAGGCGTTAGTGCTAATACACATACTGAGTGTTTTATTTAGTTCGGTTGAGTCTTTTGTGCCAAATAAAATTGATGTCTCCCGCTATAATTTTTAGCGTATAACGCCTTTATACTTCGGTATACGATGATAGTGTATATAGAAAAAAGTTTCTCTGAATAACAAAATAAACAACTTTTGTTATGTGCATATTTGCCGAAAATGCAATAGGAAACGAAATATCACTATTATTAATTTCAGGCGTTCCTTATAACCCCCACTCCTGTTCGTCTTAGAGAATATTAACATAGCCTAAAGTCTAAGTTGGGCTAGTAGTAATGTACATACCAAGTTTCATAAAATTCGGTGCAGCCGTTTATGCGTGAAAAGGTAACAAACAAACAAACAAACAAATAAACAAACAAACAAACAGACACGAAAGAAACAAAATGTAGTTATGGTGTCTATGATATAAGATACGAAAAGTTATCGTGAAATTTTGCGAAAAAAATCAATATTACGTCAAATTACAATTTTATATATATATATATATATATATATATATATATATATATATATATATATATATATATATATATACATATTAAAATTACTCTGAGAATCTCAAGAGAAATGTAGCAAAGTTGTCAGATTAATGTTGTCGATCATAAGCCTGGTGAAACTTTAATTTGAATTATGGGTTTCATAATATTAAATTAATTAATATCAATAAAACCATACTCTCTCCATGACCTCAGTAGGCTAGTTATTTAACAGCCATTGAAAAATGTGGATCAGATGTGTATCGCATGATCTCCAGTGGTAGGTTTTGTGTGACAGGCAGATATTTTCTGATAAAAAATCAATTGCACAAATTAGTTTACTTTTCAAATTTCAAAAATATCATTCTTTTAAGAGAATTGATGATAGAGCTGGATATTGTAAATCAAGCCTAAACAAAGCTCGGTAAATGCATTGATGTTTGCAATGGAACATGAGCCTCGAGCAATGACTGGTTTTGATGTCCTTCCAATACGATGAATATTACACCCTTTCCTGCTTGGCAGGCGTGGTCGTTTCCCCCCCTCACCGAGTGTAGTCTGTTTAATTGACTCCAGAAGTCGGAATGTTTTGTTTGGTGAGAATTTAGAATTCCAATCTGTATCGGTCTTCTTTATAGTTCACGATTTCATTCCAGGAAAACCCTTTGTATGTCTATGAATGGTGGTGGAAATGTTTTGTCCTCAGTCACAATTTTCGTTTAATTGTCTTTTACATTCTTTTGAAATAGAATGTCAAAAAAATTCAATTCAGCTCAGAGTAGCCAAACAACTAATAAAGTTTTTAATAGTGTCAAAAATGTTCAATTTTTGACCAGCATCAAATCAGGAAGACCCCACAGCCCGTTTTCTTTTATAGCATTGATATAGTCAATTTAGATCCTTTCTATACAGTCATGAATTATATACTAACCGAATTGTCTGTATCATCCGCTTCACAGAAATAGGGTAGTGCGGTGTTTCTGGTTGGATCCCGAAACTTGTGATAGTAGTAACACATATCCCTCAAAGGAATGAAACGCCAGATTCAGCTGCACACTAAAAAAAAAGCATACGAAGCTAATGAACTGGAAAAGGTGCAGGACCATTTTCCATCACGGGATACATATTGCCGATATCAACCTTCCATCAGAAATCGGGCTGTGGGGTATTTCTGGTAGGATTCAACTAAGCTAAATTGCGATAACTTGCTTTAAAACTGCTGATGTCAGCAATTGAATCTTGGCCATAAATAAGGGTAATTATTTGGGAAAATTCATGTATTTTTCGCATTCCGATTGAGGTACTTGAATCTGTTATCATACCTCCAGACATTTAAAGGATGTACATTTGTGAAACATTTACTTGTAAGTGTACTTCGTTTTATTAGCAGATTTTCTTTAAGGGGAATCAATCAATTATTGAGGCTGTACTTGTAAAGGGGAACTATATTTCTCACCCCCGGCCGGTCACTCTACCTTATCACCAAACAATCTGAACAAGCTCACACTGGAGCGATCCTTCAGTAATGTTGGACATTGGGGGGAAAATAAAAGTTTTAATTTGGGATTTTGATTGTATTGTTAGTACCACATAAACCCTTTTCAATTGAGCAGATTGATTTTTACCCATATTATTGCAATGGTTTTTACAGAATGCCTGGTTATAATTGCTATATTAAAAAAAGCCTTGGCTTATTAAATTCGTCGTGAACTCTTATTTCATTTTATAAATTATTGTTGATTCCAGTACACATTAAGGGTATTATAAAAAATCAGAAACTGGAACAAAAGGTTTTTAAAATTCCTCTATTTTTTTTTTTTTTTACATTGAGCTGAAAATAATTTTATTAAATTGAATTCGCAAATCGCTTGTATTTGCTTGAAAAAATACCACTTGGCATGCTTTTAGGAGTATATTGTCTTATTTACAACGTCGTCAGATCTTGCCTAAATTTGCCTATTCATTCAATATTTTACTTTTAGAGTTAACACTTTCGGTGCGGAAGTCGTATTATACCTCCCGCGGACCTTTCCCAACTACGTACGGTGTATCACATTTAAAGCCAATACTTAACAACGATAGCGATCGCTTAGAAACAATATCTTTGGAAGTAAAAGAACTTCTAATTGAAAAATAAAAAACATTTGAAATTTTAGAAATGTGATATATTTCTTCCAGCTTACAAATTCTCATTATTAAATTAAATACATAGATTTTTTTTTTTACAATTTTTATTCTAGATATATTTTTGTTTACAATTTTAGTATTGCGTTTGTGAACTTCAATTTATTAAAAAAATAAAAATTTATAAAACATATGTTGATATTATGTGTCTACAAATCACAATTCTCTACTTAGTAAGCGATACATACCGTAATCTGTATGTACACATTTAAAATTCATCCTACCGTTATATCGCATCTGGCAAAATTGCTTAAAAAATTTCTGATGAGGTAGTTCAATAGAGTATTCGATGTGCTTTAAAATGACACCAGAATCAATATTCTAGGACCAGTAGAAACGGAGATATTAATGAATCTCCGGCTTACCCTATCACTCGCTCCAGTGTGAAGCTGGGTCTAAGTTCAAAAAAAAACGTACTTGTGGTGCGGATTTCCAAACATTTCTTCAAATGGCCATCAATCCTACGTAAGAGATCCTATCTGAAAACAGACATTTTTGGAGGTTCCATGCTTCCCTTACATCGTACAAGGAAGTTATAATAATTTCTTACTCTTTTATCTTTATAGAAATAAAAAAAAAAAAAAAACATAAATCGAACTGTGAAAATGGCATACTATTCGAAAAATGGGCATTCATTTATATCAGCAAAGGTATAAAGGAGCTTTTATGACAGAAGGCAGTAAAATACAGGGGGCTTACTTATCCAGTAAAGTATTTATCTGTTAAAGTTTAATGTCCTCTTGTATTTACGGCTATTACTCTTGTACTAACAGCTATTATTTTTCATAACATCTTCCCATTTCTGTTGCAGAGAAATGTTTAAAATATATTTTTATTCTTTAGTTACATCGATCTATTTTATATTCTATATTTTATATATATATATATATATATATATATATATATATATATGTGTGTGTGTGTGTGTGTGTGTGTGTGTTTGTGTGTGCGAACCTTGGAGCTTGATGGTCCTTTGGATTATGGGGAGTACATTTCTATCAAGTTTTGTACACTCAAGTAACTTGGAGAAATCAGATACTTCATCAGTTTACTGATGTAGTAAATTTGTATTTGTCTTCTTGTGACTTTGTAATATATCTTCTTGTGATTTTGTATTTATCTCATTTCGGCTATGTCGTAAATTTGTATTTACCTTCTTGGGACTTTGTCGTGTATCTTCATGTTAATTTGTATTTATCTCATTGTGACTATGTAGTAAATTTGTATTTATCTTCTTGTGACTTTGTAGTATATCTTCTTGTGAATTTGTATTTATCTCATTGTGACTATGTAGTAAATTTGTATTTATCTTCTTGTGACTTTGTAGTATATCTTCTTGTGAATTTGTATTTATCTCATTGTGACTATGTAGTAAATTTGTTTTTATCTTCTTGTGACTTTGTAGTATATCTTCCTGTGAATTTGTATTTATCTCATTGTGACTATGTAGTACATTTGTATTTATCATCTTGTGACTTTGTAGTATATCTTCTTGTGAATTTGTATTTATCTCATTGTGACTATGTAGTAGATTTGTATTTATCATCTTGTGACTTTGTAGTATATCTTCTTGTGAATTTGTATTTATCTCATTGTGACTATGTAGTAAATTTGTATTTACCTTCGTGTTACTTTTTAGTATATCTTCTTGTTAATCTGTATTTATCTTATTGTGACTATGTAGTAAGTTTGCATTTATCTTCTTACACACAACTTTAATTTTAAAATTATCTATAAGAAGATAAAAAAAAATTAAAAACAGACATCAGAGGATCGGGAGTGAGAAGAAGAGTTTCGTTAGTAAAAACAGAAAAAACCCTCCCGTTTTGGGAAATAAGGCATTAGGTTGAAGTTGAGACTCTTAATGAGTTATAAGATTAGATGCTAAGCTGAAAAATAAATTTATGCGCCAAAGCTGAGGACAATTGTCGAATCATTTTGGAAAAATCAAACTTGGCAGTCTAGAAGCCTTCTATGAAAATAAGAGGAGGAGGCAAATCCTGCTTGAAATAGTTTGTTGATAAAAACGTTATAAAGTTGTGAATTTTCAGTAATTTAGGAAACACATTATTATATAATTTCAATACTTGGCAATTGAGGAAAGTTCCTTACTGACCGCCTTTTAATTTTTTTTTTTTTTTTTCATTATGACCAATTAGTTCTATTATTGTGGTACGTGTTAGGGGTAAAGATAATTACAGCTATCCACTTCTACCCTTTTTTATACTTGAAAAGAAAACTATAATCAAGTTTCATTACATCAGTGGCAATGGACTGGGGCTAAATCAAAATGCATTCCGGGAATACTATCAAGACATTCCAAGTCCGTTTAATACAATCATCGGATTCCCAAAATACATTAAACATCTACCATTTAATTGGATAGTTCAACCCAATGTTCTACACAACTCAATGCCTTCTCTTGCACTTTTGTAATTTTTCACTTCAAATTAAAATGTTGATTATTGTTTATTATTATTATGATTATGTTATTATATTCATATTCTCATTTATTTGCCTGTTGATTATATTTCTCCCTTTTTATTATATACTTACACTTATTACGAAATTACAATTATGAGTATATTTATGGATAGGAGTTGTAATGTTTTTATTATCTACGTTTACCAAAGTTTAATCACTCTTTTCTTAAGCAACTGTTATGATTCACATATATAACTTTTATTCCAATCTATAAAATTGATTTTGTATATTTTATATAAATATTTGGTATATTTTGAATTCAATTCATCCTTCATATGTCTAAAGCATGTTCGGATATTTCCATATGATTAGGACAATATTTTTATATGTGATTTTCCTGGCTACTATGGGATTATAATTCAATGTACAGTGCAGTTTTCATTCATTGGATGTTTTATTTGCAAAATTACATATTTTCTTTTGGATTGTCTATATGTAAAAAATTATTCTCAAACAAATTTAAAAATGATAGGGCAGAAGGCATAATTTGAAGGAGCATAGTTTGGGTGGGGAACTAAATATGATTCTAATAATCATTAGACGTTTTTCTTCTTTTTGGCCTCCTACCATAGAATTGGTTAGGTATACTTTTGATATCAGCTGTAACATTAACACTAGTGGAGCGCATTATATCAATGCATTACAGTCTGGGCTACATTGATAAATAGTTTCAAAGACCCCTATTCACAGATTTATTATCATATACACGAGGTACTAATGCATGTCAAATTTCTTGATTAATTAAAGTTTACTAGTTATAAAATATAAAAGTGTGACATACTGAAGAATGGGCCATCAGCGGGCAATTCCACTAAAATTTCCTAGTTAACCAGTAGTTTTGGTTATTAGCGAAAGGATTCTTTTGATTTCAATAAATAACGAGCTTTATAGAATTACATTCTCTGATTCTTTATTTTTAACTGATACTTAAATTATGGTCTGAGCAGGAGATTTAATTTAAAATTTTGAAATCATTGGACTTCACTACTTAATAAATCATGGATCCTTCACTACTTAATAGTACCTAAGGTCAAATGAATTTCATGAAACCCACCAGCTTTTTGCCCACGGCAGATTGGAGAAAAAGTGCAACAGTGAGAGTAGTGACCGTAAAACTCATAAAAATAAGTTTATTTAGTTTTTAAGCTCTCCAAACCAAAACCTATCACACCTAACCACTCAGAAATTCAATATAATTTTCAAATCTAAAATGATTTAACTCAAATCCATAGCAATGCTCCCGAAATAAAATTAGCCTCATAACTCTCCCCAATAAAAATATTAGTAGATTTCCATTTAGGTCGCACGATATTTGAAAAATAAGGCATTAGTAACGAAACTGATTCTAGGGAACGTCCTTAAGAATTTCTTGAGTAGATGGGAAACGTACCACATTGGTAACTAGATTGAAACTTGACGGGATGGACGGTTATCCACTTAACTAGTTGATTACACAAGTTAACGCGACATTGCTAACATCGTTCTTTCTTGGAGTGCACCAAAACCAGTATTGCAAATTCAAGATTTAAATTCGAAATTAACAATCGATTTCAATATCCTATCATAATTCAAATTAAATAATTCTGTAGGAAATATATAAAATGTCGTCCAATCAGCAAAACAATTGTTGATCCCAAGTTTACCTCAATCAATTCCAACCCAATCTTATACTCTGCGGTTTAAGCCACTATTTAAAATGAGACAAGTTATTACCGACTGTTTAACACACAACCTTTGTTTGAACAACCACAAGAATTTTTTAACCAATTTGACATCTGAAACAACCATTTCAACAATCCTTTCCACCCCAAAAATTTGGGAGAGTCAAAATAATGTTTCAATGAAATTTATTCTACCAAAATCGAATATGCATTTTACTTCCCATTATGAAATACATATTTAGAACAAATTAGTAAATTGGCTGAAATTCTTTACAAACTGACAGAATATTATTTTAAACAAAGGCACAATCTTATAATGAGTAATAGTTTCTTAGAGACTTAACTCCCTAACAAATTGGGTTAAAGAAATATTAAATAAGTCAAAAATAGGGATAAATTTGCTAAAAATTAAAATCGTTTTAAATAAAAGAAACAATAAACAAAAAAAATACATAGCTTGTATTCGTATATCGCGTTGAATTTTCTTTGAGCTTACTCAATATGCAAATATTTCAAGGAAACCCCTTTTAAGAGCCCTAAAATTCTTCTAACCAGATTTTCTCTGTCTTCTACAATAACCACCTCTTTATCCTGTCCCTTTCAGCCGTATTCATCCAGAAGTTATTTACTTCAAATAGTAATAAGACTTCTCTTTTAATATATTCTTTAATTGCTCTCCGTGTAGTGAATAAATAAAATTCTCCGTCTTCCTAAAATCTCTTCATTTAATGTCCCCTTCCATGCGTCGTGGTCGAATTGCCATCTCTTCAGAGACTTAAATCTTCAGACTAAAGAAGTGCTCGCGGACTTTAAGCTGTTGTATAGATCCTTCTGCCATACGCCCGGTCATACGCTAAAGACTATTCTAAGGAGCCCCAAATAATTAATGAAACCATTTTTATTTCTCTACCAGTCTTGCGTCATCTATTACGCCTCATGAGGAGAAAATATAGTACAAAGAGCTAACTAACTAAAATAACAGCTACACCGTTATGTTGACCTAAGGTGATTAGGAAGAAAACAGATATTATAAATGTTAATTACACTCCCCGACAAAATTATATGCCACCCCCAATTTTGCCAGTTTTTGACAATATTGAATGACATACTTCCTCGAAAGCAAATAAATGCTGTTCTAATCCCACTCCCTTCCAGAATGGAATATCAGTAATAAGTCCAGATCCTTCTTACCATAGCATTAGCTAAAATGTAAAATATTGACATGCGACAAAAGTATAGGCCAGCCTCTCAGTTCTTATCTAAATCTTGCTATTGGAACACTGTTAGTGACTAGTGCTACTGGGAAGTGTTAGTTGTTTTGATCAGTGAGTCTAATTAAATTTTATTATGTAATGCCTAGGGGAAAAGTGTTATCTGCGAGTGAAAAGGATGTGATTAAAACATTACGCGATAACAACTTGACAATATCGAAAATCGCTCGAACTTTAAATAGAAGCAGGCATTTAATAAGAAATTTCATTATGCTGGGCAACAATTATGGCAAGAAGAAAAGCACAGGTAGGCCCATGGCAATGACTGTTCGAGAACAGCGAGCCATTTTACGCCATGCATCCAACTCTTCAGCCACAGCGAGAGAAATTTGTGAACAAGCTGGGGTCAAAAAAAACGTCAGGAATGTTCAACGCCTTTTGCAAAAGACCAGTCGTTTAAAGCGCCTTAAACTGAAGTCAAAGCCCCCTCTTTCAAAAGCACACAAAGCCAACAGAAAGAAGTTTGCTTCGTAACACATTACTTGGGGAAGGAGATGGAAGAAAGTTATCTTCAGCGATGAAAAGAAGTTTAATTTGGATGGGCCTGATGGATATCGATATTATTTTCATGATTTTTAAGTAAACGTCAAATGGGAGGAGAAGGTGTTATGGTTTGGGCTGCGATAGGATACTATGGAAAGACAGATTTAGTGTTTTGTTCGGCAACATTAAACGCAAAAAAGTACATAGACATCATCTGGAGCAAATTGTTCGGAGAGGAGAAGAACTGACTCGAGGGCGGTTCATGTTTCAGCAAGACAATTCACCTGTCCACACTGCTCGCATAGTAAAAAAATTTTTTTCTGCAATAAATATTCCCGTTTTACCCTGGCCAGCCCGATCACCAGACCTTAACATCATTGAGAACAGCTGGGGTGAACTTTCCCCTGCAGTTTATGCTTGAGGGAGGCAGTTTAACCCCGTAGAAGAACTGAAATCTTGCATCGAAGAAAAGTGGTTCACTATTCGTAAAAAGGATATAAAAAACTTTTTAAATCTCTCCCAAAGCGATTGGCTCAAGTCTTAGAAAGAAATGGCGGCTCAACGCATTATTAAAGCGGCGAATAATCAAAGGTAACAGATATTAAATAAACTGACCTATAATTTTGTCGCGGTCATTCAATGTGTTTTTGTTGGTTTTTTCGATTAGAAATATACTTATTTCATAAAATTTACTGTTTTTTATTTGTCCTTGAAAAATCATATAAAATAAACTAAATTATATAACAATTGATCAACTAAAATTAATTTTTAGCAGAAAAATTGAGGTGGCCTATAATTTTGTCGGGGAGTGTATATATACTTGAATTTATTAGAAACTCTTAAGTGATGATTAATCAAATATAACTTTATCCTTTACTATTTACATTACACTTCCTTAGAGATAATCGATATTTTAATTTCGTGACTTATCGATCTAACTCAGCTGACTTGAACCGCTATACTTTGTAAGCCATTCTCCGTAAGGTCCTATATAGCGATGTAGTCGTTAATTTAGTAACTTCCTGGCACTATATTTTTCTCCTGATGAGACATCGTGCAATACAATAGTTGGTTAATTCAATTACAGTGTCTTATTTTCACAAAAACTACACTAACGAGTTTAGTCTGACGATTTATGCCGCTAACAGGTAGCAATTTAGCCACGATAAAAAAGGCAACATAAAACAAAGAAATTTTAAGGAGAAGAAGAAGATAATTTATTCACTTATCCAGCCAACAAATAAAGAAGATATTTTCAGAGAGCAAGGTAAAAATAGTAAGTAGAAGAATAAGATTTATTTAATTTCACTCTCATCCTCGGTCTCTCGAGGGTCATTTTTCAATTTGTATTACCTTCAATGTATCTCCCCTTTTCACTCCCCTTTTCACTCGGAACTTTTTACTCTGTATTTTTCTTTCTATTCTCTCTTGGGAGTATTTCTTGTAGGTACTGAGAAATTTTCTCTTATATATTGTTATAGACGCACCTCTCATTGATACATACCTTTTGTTATTATTATATGTATTTAAAAAAAAAAAAGAAGATTCAATGTAAACCTTTGCTCCCCCTCGTCTCTAAGAACTGCCCATCTCAAAAACTTAAACGGACCGTGCATCAGATCTTGCTTTTTACCTTAAGATTTCCGTTGAGGGAAATCAGCTATTGAGGTCGTACTCATGACGCGATTTTCCAAAATTCTTCTTCAAATGTCCATCGATCCAACATAGGAGATCACGAAAATGAGGTCCGTTCAAAACTGTATATATATATATATATATATATATATATATATATATATATATATATATTTGTCTGTTACCACTCTAGCGGTCACAATTATTATTTAACCATTACCAAACTCGATATTTAGTCGTTTTATGTAAAAAGAAAGATCAAGTTCGTTAACGGCTGAAATCGGACCAGGGGGAGGGGGATATAGAATCAATCATATAGGAAATTAAATGTACTATAAATATTGTTGTATACATTTATTCTCTATCTTGAATATTAACTGAGATATTTGCATTTTTCATTTTTCAGCATTCAGCAAACCCCCTACTTCTACTCATGTTACATAAACAATACTCGGTTATGTAATAAACCACATCATTCGAACCTTAAATACCAAATATTGTTTTCAAGAGACATTTATTATACGAGATACACGCAAATATATTCTGGTGACCCCCCCCCCTTCTTAAGTTTTTGGACTGCTTAAATTTGATTGATTGAGATAACGATTATTCTGATGAAATATGCTGCTTACAAATAATATAAAAGTTTTAATTTAAATAGTGTTATTATTTTTCTTCTCCCACAAAGTTCTTTATTTAAAATATTGAGATAAAAAATGGCAGATAATGGTGTCATTTTTTCAGACATATATTGAGGTTTTCATTCAAATGTTAGAAAAAGATTTTAACAAAAAAAAAAAAAACTTAAAAAACTGTAAAAAAGAAATTAGAATCGCAGGCCTATTTTTCTTTCTCATGTGTTAGAAATGATTGATATGTTGATTTGTTGCTGTTATAAACTAAATCATTAAGTGTTTTGGTAAAAACATTTTACCGTTAGCTAGTTAGCATAATTAGCTCTCAGCGGGTAAACTTCCTCACTGCGGGCCGACATTAACTGAGACCGTATCAAAAAATCGCTTCCGGCTAATTTTTATTGTGTTAATGTGCCAAAAATGTATAATATAATTATGAAAAATGTTAATATCAATAGAATTTTGATATAGTCCCATCAATTTAGTTTGAATAATAACATTTTAATATTTCTCGACTATGATTGGTTAAAATGTATTATTTAGGAATATAGTTAATAAATAGGCCCAGTATATTCTTCTAAAAATCTGCTAATACAATAATTATGAATTTTGTAACATTCTGATAATAATAACTATTGTGACAAGCAATAACACAGTATACCTCGCAATATTAAGGAACAAAAACCCGACACCGCTGCGTAAACTAAGCAGATTTCCCGAGTGAAGTTTAAAAATAGATAAATCTACATACCGGTAACACAACACCACCGTGAATATTAAGTGAATAAATACAAACGGTAATAAGAAACCTCCCGGCGGAAAGCATCTGAAATGGAAACAAACAATTCTGCCAACTTCTTACCGTAAAGAAAAACAATTACTGTAATACATCTGAATATAACGTATTAATTTCATTGAAAACTATTTACTATACTAGTGCTGTAATTTATAATGAATCAGAATAATTTTTCTCTCAATCAATCAAATATAAGTAGGCCAAAAACTAAAGAAGGGGAGGTCACCAGAACATATTTCCGTGTATCTCGTATAATAAATGTCTCTTGAAAACAATATTTGATATTTAAGCTTCGAATGGTGAGGTTTACTACATAACCGAGTATTGTTTATGTAACATGAGTAGAAGTAGGGGTATGCTGAAAAATGAAAAATGCAAATATCTTGGTTAATATTCAAGATAGAGAATAAGTGTATATAACAATATTTATAGTACATTTTATTCGCAATAAGATTGGTTCTATACGTTTTTTCGATCCGGCATATAGTAACGGAAATATTTTGAATTTTCAAAATTCTCCCCCTCCATAAAGTATATTGCTTCAACCATGTTGTATCTACTACTAGTTTCATAAAATAGAAAGCCAAGTTTTGGGCAAGCTTTAGCGCGGGAGTATTTTATGATGATTAATTTTTTTTGACCTGATTAAAACGAAACAATTTTTTATACTATAGCCTGTATAAAAGAAAACTGAAGCTACAAGATCTAGTTATTAAATACAGTACGTTTCAATCAATATTATTGGTTTATACAAGATATTGAAGTTAATTTAACCCTTAGGGGAAATCAGCTATTGCGGTCATACTCATGATGCGATTTATAAATGTTTTCTTCAAATAACCATAGATCCTACTTAGCAGATGACGAAAATGAGGTCCGTTCAAAACTGTATATATATATATATATATATATATATATATATATATATATATATGTCTATTAACGTTCTACCGGTCGTAATTTTTGTTTGATCGTTACCAAACTCGATATTTAATCGTTGTATGTAAATAGAAAGATCAAGTTCATTAATGGCTCAAATCGGACAATTGGGAGGGGGGGGGGTTAGAGGAGAGGATTTTCGATAATTCGAAAAATCTCTGTTATATACCTTGGATCGAAACATTGTATTGAACCAATCTTACTGCCAATTAAATTATCTATAAATATTGTTCAATACATATTTTCTGCTATGCTACAAGAAAAAGTCCGTCAGGAAGGAGCTGCTTCAACTAAGTAAACTTCTCAAGAGCTGGTATAACACGAAAAGAATGGGTAAATATTTGGTAATAATTAAATAAAAATTGCTACCCCTAGAGCATTAACAGACAAATATATTTTGAACAGACCTCATTTTTATCAGCTCCTGGGTGGACATTTGTTAAAATATTTCGAAAATCGTGTCATGACTACATCGTCAATAGCTGATTTCCCTTAAGGGAAATCTGCTAAACGCAATTCATTATATCAGTTTCAATATATTTGGCTCTAAATGAATATAGTGTCATAATAATTAAGATAAACATTATTTCGATGTGCTTTCCTTGTTTCGTGGACTGATCTAAATTTGTTTACTAAGAACAAGAATTTGTTTCATAAGAATTGCATTCTTTGCTTCGTGAATAAAATAAAAATATCTCATGCTGAGGCTGTGTACCTAAGAGGATTTCTCAAACAGAAAGGATCTCATCACGCACTTTTTCAAAAAAATAAAAATAGCATATTAATTTTTTCAAAGTTAGGGTTGAAATTTGTTCAGGCGTTTTTTGTGACGTAGTGTCTATTGCCGCTAAATGAACTACTGACTGTTTGATTCTAAACGTAACGTTGCTTAGTTGCGTAAACTAAGCAGATTTCCCACGTGAAGTTTTGCAATAGAGAAATTTCACGAGAGCCGAGCCAATCAAGGAAACGGCCGAACTAGCTTTTGGCGGGAAAGTAACTCTCGTCCGTTAGGCGCCCAGATTTAATAAAAATGCACATATCTCGGTTAATATTCAAGATAGAGAAATAATGTATATAACAATATTTATAGCAAATTTAATTTGCAATACGATTGATTCTGTACACTTTTTCGATCCGACGTATAGTAACGGAGATATTTAGAATTTTCAAAAATCCTCCCCTCTAAACCCCCCCCCTCCCACTGGTCCGATTTCAGCCGTTAATCTTTCTTTTTACATTAAACGACTAAATATCGAGTTTGGTAACGATTAAACAAAAATTGCGACCGCTAGAGCGGTAACAGACAAATATATATAGATATATATATATACAGTTTTGAACGGACCTCATTTTCGTCATCTACTAGGTAGGATCGATGGACATTTGAAGAAAAATTTCGAAAATTCCGTCATGAGTACAACCTCAATAGCTGATTTCCCTTAAGGGAACTCTGCTAAAATGTTATTTCATATAACTGAATAAGATGGTTTATCAAACAGAATTTTGATGATTTCTTGGTTGGTAACAGGAGGTTTTGAAATAATTGTGGCTGTTGCGAAAATATTTGTTGTGGTTTTTGAAAGAAGGGTAGCTAGCGTTCGGATTTAAAGTTGTCGCTAAAAATAAATCTTCATTTTTATACAAGTATTTAGCAGATTTCCTATCTACGAGATGACGAAAATGAGGTCCGTTCTTGATCGTTACCAAACTCGATATTTAAACTTTTTATTTAAAACTAAAGATCAAGTTCATTAACGGCTGAAATCGGACCAGTGAGAATGGGGTTTAGATGGGGGATTTCGAAAATTCAAACTATCTCCGTTATTATACATCATATCGGAAAATGTACAGAACCAATATTATTGCAAATTAATGTTTTATAAATGTTGTTATATGCATGATTTCCCTGTGTGAAGGACTCTTACTAAATCATGTGGAAGGAATTTGTTCTGCTTTGTCAAAATTTGTAAATTAAAAATTGTTTGTATACATATTTGAGTCAATTTTATTTGTTAGTATCATAGTATAATTTAATTTTTGTTAAAGTAAAAGAATTCTTGTGTTAGAAAAAAAAAAATCTTTAATACATTTTGGGCAGCCGTCATTTAAATCCTGAATTATCAGTATTTCAGATGGGGCACTTCATTCGGGTTTAGTAAAAATGCTTCTGGAACTAATTTTTATTCTGTATATTTTTTTATTCTAATGTCTTTTAACAGATTCGTAATTTCCTGCATTCGGGGAAAAACTGGTAAAAAGAATCAGACATAGATATAAAAAACTTCTCTTAAAAAATTTAGATCATTCATTTTTCATAAATAGAGAAGTTGCTGAGTTATTTCTATCTGTAAGCAGATATTTCTGTTTTAATCAGAAATTCACGGGTGAATATAACCCTACGGGAAACTGAAATTATTATGAGCATTATTTGAGGCAGAAAGGATTGGCATAGAATATGAGAAAATGACGGGACTATTAATAATTAATTAAATTTTATGTTTATAATTCAAGAAATGTATAGAATAAGGTTAGATAATTAAATTTGAATGGAACATTATTAGTTTTATACCATTTTAAAATGGAACTTTTTTAAGTGATTTTAGCATGTTTCCCGTAAGGGAAATCAACTATTGGGGATTTACTCATGACGTGATTTTAGAAACATTTCTTCAAATGTCCATTGATCCTACCTAGCAGATGATGAAAATAAGGTCCGTTCAAAATTTCATATATATATTTTTGTCTGTTGCCACTCTAGCTGTCGCAATTTTTGTTTAATCGTTACTAAACTCGATAATATATTAGCGTTTCATGCAAAACCGAAGATCAAGTTCCACGGCAGTGTTTGTTGGAAGTGAAGAATGTTTACTTGGAGAGAGAGAAAAAACGTCCAATTCTTCACAATTTGTTTATTTCAGCGCTAAGCGCTTTCAAAGACTAATGTCTCCATCTTCAGAGCTACACATGAAAAACAATAACATTAATAAAAACTCTATACATTGCAACAGGGTCATAAAACATGTTAACATCAATAAATAAAATACAATACAAAATAAATGTCTAACAATGAACAGAATAAATGCACTTAAGTCATATCTTAAAATAAAATACAGAGAGTGAGAGATCTATTGTGGTATAGGAATATATTACTGACCTACTTGCATGCGCTCATTGGGAAAGACAGCAAGCGACTGGCCGGCACGCGGGAGATAACGTCGAGGTCCAGTACCCCCACCATTGCAGACTTATAACAATCGGTCTTCTTGTTTAAAGAGCGACTACCAATAAGTTTCTTATTCAATGCGATCTCCAGCCCCTCCAATGCACTTAGTTTCTTACCTTTCTTGGCTTCATGTAATAAGCACACTTCATGGGCTCCTTCGCTATGGCCCTCTTGTTCTTGATGGCAGAAAAATTCGGAATCTGAGCGATAGCAATGTTCTCTACACCGAGTTCTTATCTTTCTTCCTGTTTGGCCGATGTAAGCTCCTTTGCACCACCAATCAGAGACAGTACGTTCAGAAAAATCTCAAGTATGACAGTGAGTGATCTAAAAAAACTATATTCTAAATTAAAATTAAAACATGGCATAGCTAATAAGAACATTTATTTTAATTTAACATGCATCAAAGGAAATATTGTTCCTCACTATATTACCGATAGGACTAAAAAATTGAATTTAAAGGGAAAGGTTTTGTTTAAAATTCAAAAGATTTGGTTAAAATGTGAAATGAAAAAGTGGTTCAAAATCAGAGACAGTCTAAGTGTATATCTTCTTAAAATCCACCTAAGTCTTGCCTATCAGATGTCGAATAATGACTGGGACAAGTTTCACTCCAGTGTTTTAAACATTTGCTCTGGCAAGATCCATAAATCCTATAGTAGAGCTAGCCAGAAGATTAAATCACTCCGCGGAGACCGAAGACAGCGAGATAGGATTAGTGAAGTAAACAATGCTAGCTCAGTTATTGTAAATCAAGACAATGTCAATCAACTAAGCAAAAAGACGTCTGATATACAATTAAATACAGAAAATAATGCTTGTAATTGTTTCCCTCGCGTAGTCAATTTGACGGATGTACAATTTAACCCTCAAGAATTTGATATTCTGGGTAAAGGTTTTAAATTCTGTCCTAAAAAAACTGTCACGCAGAAAGACGTTTTCAATTTAGTTGCGTCTATTGACAGTTGTAATGATTTAAGTGACTCTAATAAAAAAGAATGTGCAATGACTATTAACAAATATGTTCAGAGAGAATATGGGAACACGAACATTATTCATAAACATAGTAATTTAGAGCTTAGGTTAATTAAGAGTGTTAAAAATAAGCTTCTGGACAATAACCTATTGGTAATAAAAGCTGATAAAGGAAAATGTACAGTAGTTATGGATAAGGAATGTTATATTGAGAAAACTTATGCTATGTTATCTGACAACAAGTTCGTAGTGATCGATAAAGACCCTACAAAACACTTCCAAGACATCGTAAGAAAAGCAATTAAGGACATACAATGTTTGTTTAATGTATTTGAGGGTGAGAGACTTATTGTGATGAATCCCCTCCCCCCGCGCTTATATTGTGCCCCCAAAGTTCACAAGCCGGACATCCCATTCAGGCCTATCGTGTCATATGTATCGGCACCCGCTACTAAACTAGCCAGGAGAGTCTTGGACGAATTTAACTCATATACTTCATACAAGCCGAGATACACGGTAACTAGTAGTCGCGAAGTAGTTAACTTATTAAATAGCTCACCACACAGTGCCCATTGCATAATGGTGTCATTTGACATAGTCAACTTGTTTACCTCCGTCCCGTCATCCCAAATAATACCGCTGATCCGCCATGTACTTGTTACTAAAGGATGTAACCCGAGCATCAGCAGTGAGATTTGTGATCTATATAAAATAGTGCTCAGCCAGAGTTACTTTGTGTTCCAAGGAAGGTTTTATAAATCGGACCACGGATTGGTTATGGGCTGCCCGGCAAGTTCCCTCTCTGCAGACCTGTTCATGGACTGGCTGGAGTGCCGTTACATAATGAACAAAAAGAACCCATACTTTGGGAAGATACGGCATTGGGTACGCTACGTAGACGATTGCTTCTGTTTGTTTGAGGGCACGGAAGAAGAGTTGGCGGACTTCCTTGAGTATATGAACAGGGGACACAAAAACATAAAGTTTACGATGGAAAAAGAGAATGGGGGGGTGTTAAATTATTTAGACCTGTGTATCATGAGAAGAGACGGAAAGTTCACATTTAACATCTACAGGAAACCCACAACAACGGACACAGCAATAGATACACATTCCTTCCACCACCCTAAGACCAAAATAACTCCTTTCATTTATTATATAGACCGGCTACTGACCTTACCGCTGTCATTGGACCATCGAAGAGAATTCGAATTCATAAAACACGTCGCCAAAAGTAATGGATTTGAAACCTCTCTCATCCATGGCATTTATGAACGGAGGTCCAAAAAACTTGCCCTCAAACAATCCTTTAGCCACTTCTACGAAAATGCTAAGAAGCTCCGTTGGTGCGCTATTCCATATTTAGGGAAACTCTCGGAGAAAATTGGATGCGCACTAAGTAAGATTGGAGTGGGAGTAGCATATAAGAGCGGACCAAATCTGGGCGATATGCTATGCAGGGCTAAAGATCTTATCGATATAAAAGACAGGTCCGGTGTGTACAAAATCGTGTGTGGTACATGCAAAGGAGCTTACATCGGCCAAACAGGAAGAAAGATAAGAACTCGGTGTAGAGAACATTGCTATCGCTCAGATTCCGAATTTTTCTGCCATCAAGAACAAGAGGGCCATAGCGAAGGAGCCCATGAAGTGTGCTTATTACATGAAGCCAAGAAAGGTAAGAAACTAAGTGCATTGGAGGGGCTGGAGATCGCATTGAATAAGAAACTTATTGGTAGTCGCTCTTTAAACAAGAAGACCGATTGTTATAAGTCTGCAATGGTGGGGGTACTGGACCTCGACGTTATCTCCCGCGTGCCGGCCAGTCGCTTGCTGTCTTTCCCAATGAGCGCATGCAAGTAGGTCAGTAATATATTCCTATACCACAATAGATCTCTCACTCTCTGTATTTTATTTTAAGATATGACTTAAGTGCATTTATTCTGTTCATTGTTAGACATTTATTTTGTATTGTATTTTATTTATTGATGTTAACATGTTTTATGACCCTGTTGCAATGTATAGAGTTTTTATTAATGTTATTGTTTTTCATGTGTAGCTCTGAAGATGGAGACATTAGTCTTTGAAAGCGCTTAGCGCTGAAATAAACAAATTGTGAAGAATTGGACGTTTTTTCTCTCTCTCCAAGATCAAGTTTGTTAAAGACAAACTGGAAGTGGGAGAGGGTTAGAGGGGGGAAATTTCGAAATATCTCCATTATTATACGTCGTAGCGAAAAAGTGTATAAAAACAATCTTATTGGAAACTTAATTCCCTATAAATGTTGTTATATACATAACACAATGAATATTAACTGAGATATTTTAGTTTTCGGCCTTCAGTAAAACTACACTCTTACTTTTGTCATATTAACATTAAGCTGTTATATCATGATATTAGAAGCTTAAATATAAAATAGTGTCTTCATTGAACATTTACTGTGGAAGGTACATGCAAATATGCTGTATGCACCGTGCCAAATGACATGGATTAAAATGAAGTTAAACGGGCTCAATAAACCAGTGTTATTATATGTTTTATTTTTTTCACGGTTACCTGCTCCACTGAGCGAGATTTACTCCGTCTTATACTAATAGGCTACATTTAACATAAGGAGATTGACTTCTTATTAAAACAGATTTTATTCAGGTTTTCAATAATACGTGAATTAAAGGGGGTTCAAAAATATGTTTGTAATTTCATTTCAAGTCGGGGCTCAGATTGACAATGTGAGTTAAGACGTTGGTCTTAATCATATATGGTAAACCTAGAGTGGCGAGCTCGATTCCCGCCTGGGCAATAGGAATTTATTTAGTGACGAACGCATTAAATACAATCCTTAGTCCCACTCTGGTGGATAGAAAAGGATGGTGGCCTGTAGATAACTCATCCCAATTAGCCATAGCAGAACAAAGTAGACGTTAATAAATAACAAAAAAAATGAGAATGTGACTAAAAAATGAATGATCTATAGTTAGCTATTTCCATGGAGGACATTTAGATAATATTTATAGGCAACTTTCATCAATTATTCCTGCCAATGAGATTTTGACAGTGGCTTAGATATTTTAATTAGTGTGTGACCATTTATGTGCAATATAATTTCTTCTCTGACGGTTTTGAGAATTTGGTAATAGGATTTTTTTTTGGCTAACGCCAAGTCCTGAATACTGTATCTTGTTATCTGGGAATGAATGTTGATTAAACCTGTTGAAAGCAGTTTTACTTTCTCTGGAATAAGACATATATGCTTACATGTCTTATTCCCTGGCTCTGCATTGTAGTTTTTGGATTAGTGGCTAATTCCAAATTACACTTCTTAATGGTTCTAAGTTATTCTCTGAATTAGTCTTTGACGGCTGGACTAATTTTTTAAATCAATTATTTATTTCTCCATCTGAAAATAAGTTTACTAATGAAACAAATGAATGTCAGAAAGTGGCCTGCACCGTCCGAAATCAAATGTTTTTTTTGTCAAGAACAGCAAAAAAGGAGTATTGGTTTGGTTACAGATGAAGAAATAGGAGAGAATTTCCTTGTTAGAGAGCCGTAATGTGTGACAATTACCATTCAAAATGTTGTCTGCGACTGATAAAGAAAATACTCCTCTGCATTTCTTGTCCCAGTAATGTGTGAAGTCAATTACAAATTATGGCAGTTATAATTGTCTAATACAAATACTGTTCGTGGAAGCTGGGATTGCTAATTAAGAAATTAATTAATATTGGACCTTGATTTTGAGAGGGAAATGATAGGGTATAATTGTGGGGGGAAATGTGCAGAACATTCTAACTGCTGCAGCTTGGTTGCGAGTGTTGATTGAGAGGTACAAGGATGAAATAACAGAAATTACACAAATTCCAACCCCGCTGGCTTTTAATTTGTGAAAATTAGACTGTCTGAATAATTATTATGAAAGTAAGAACGTTGTCCATTATTGGAATTCCCGGTCACTGGCGTGGGTTTATTTAAAGTTTTATCAGTGGAAGAAATCAATTTTTATTATGTGTGCTGGATGGATGGATGTATAAGAGCAAAATATAATATTCAGTGAAAGAAATTATGGCTACATTGTATTCAAAATTACGATAAGATATGGCCAAAATTGAGTCAACTCTTGTTAAATAACAGTGTAAATAAGACCCGTACATATAAGGGATAAGATTTTCGAATTACCTACGTTTAATTATTTTTGAAATATGGAACTTAAATGAAGAATGATTGAGAACAATTTTACATTTTAGACAGTTTTATTGCTCACCTCTAACATATCAAAATACAGGTATCAGCCAGGTATGACGACCCCGAAAAGTATTCTTCATTCTTCAATAATGATCCACCTCGAATAAACGGCGAAAATCTGAATTCAAGAGCCAACATCAAATTAAGGTTGTGCCGAGAAGCATCCGAGTAAACATCATAGGGGCTTCCGCGTATTTTTCTTTTAAAACAACTTGGGTCTTTTTAACTCTCGAGAGGGTTCAACTTCGGCATGATAAAATCAATACATGGATTACCTTTTCTTTAGGGGAAGGGTCTGTTATATTTCACTTTCATCAAATGTTGATCTTGGACGAAGCTATTCATAGTCTTTATTTAACTGTTCTTTATTCAACTGTTAACTCCCACAATGATTGAAGTGCCTGATGATATTTGTATATGTCTCATTTTCGCCATGTCCTAAGTAGGATCGATGGACATTTAAGGAAATGTTTCAAAAATCGCGTCATAGCTAAAACCTCAATAGCTGATTTCCCATAAGGGAAATCTGCTAAAACGCTGGTGAAGTGTTGATATACATCCAGCTCTGCAGATCAATTAGCTCTAACTCGTCATTATAACTTCTTAATTTACCAATCCCTCTCCATCAGAAAATTGACTTCCTTCTCACATATTTGTTTTAATTTTATTGCATTTAATTTCTATTTCTTGTTTTGTTTGAACCTTTTTCATTGGTCTCTTTCCAAAACATTTTTCTTCGTTCATTACGCCAATTAATTATTAAATTACCTCTAAGCTAAATAAATTAAGAGAAAGTAAGAGCATTGCCCCTTATTGGAATTCCAATCCACTTCCCTGGGCTTATTTATAAATTTTTATGAGAGGAAGAAAACAATTTTTGAATGGAGCTAAGAGACAAATGTATAATATTCAGTGAAGGAAATTACGGCTACATGTCATATAAAATTACTTACTCTGACTTGATTATTTACTCAGTTAATTGTGTTTTTGACATTACGTTCTTTAGTAAACCTCCACTCGCTCCTATCATACGAATTTCACGGGGACTTCATTTCACGGATTTTCATTTAAACGGGAACGTTTAGTGAAATTGACTTTTGAAATTGATATCTGAGCTATTGCTTCATCGTGTGTCCATTACACATATGAAATGAAAAGGGTATGAATTCACTTACATTAAATGTTCAAATAATATGCAATGATATGATACGTCAAATATTTTTGTTTACCATTAAACATTGAGTAATATTGCGTCAAGCAACTTCTTTACATAACATTAAATACCTTTTATACTTATATAAAACATTCGTTACAAAGAAAGCTCAAATTCCACGAATACATTTTATAAATTCTATCGATGTAATAATTATATGTAATATATTTATTTCTTTAGCGATCTTAATACCACTCTAAATATGTATCATACATTTTAGCTATTGAGGTCGTACTCATGACGCGATTTTCGAAAAATGTCCATCGATCCTAACCAGGAGATGACGAAAATGAGGTCCGTTCAAAATTATATATATATATATATATATATATATATATATATACATATATATATATATGTCTGTTACCACTCTAGCGGTCGCAATTATTGTTTAATCGTTACCGAACTCGATATTTAGTCGTTGTATGTAAATAATGGCTGAAATCGAACCATTGGGAGGGGTGGTTTAGAGGGGGGATTTTGAAAATTCGAAATATCTCGGTTAATATATGTCGGATCAAAAAATTGTATAGGACCAATCTTATTGCTAATTTAACGTACTATAAATTATTGTTATATACACTTATTCTCTATCTTGAATATTAACCGAGATATTTGCATTTTTCAGCCTTCAGCGAACTCCCACTTCTACTCATTTTACATAAACAATACTCTGTTATGTAATAAACCACATTATTCGCCCCTTAAATACCATAAATTGTTTTCAAGAGACATTTATTATACGAGATACATCCAAATATGTTCTGGTGACCCTCCCTCCTTGGAGTTTTTGGACTACTTAAATTTGATTGATTGAGATAAAAATTATTCTGATTCATTATAAATTACAGTAGTATAGTAAATAGTTTTCAATCAAATTAATACGTTATATTCAGATGTATTACAGTAGTTGTTTTTCTTTACGGTAAGAAGTTGGCAGAATTGTTTGTTTACATTTCAGATGCTTTCCGTCGGGAGGTTTCTTATTATCGTTTGTATTTATTCACTTAATATTCACGGTGGTGTTGTGTTAGCAGTATGTAGGTTTATCTATTGTAAAACTTCACGCTGGAAATCTGCTTAGTTTACGTAGCCCCTGCGTGACGGACTTTTATATATGTTTACCCTACCCCTTTTTATTCTTTTCCATTGATTGAAAGGGGATCACTTTAGCCATGTGAGTTAAGGCGTTAGTCTTGAGATCATCATGGTAAACCTATAGTGGCGAGTTTGATTCCCGCCTGGGCAATAGGAATTTATTTAGTGACGAACTCATTAAATAAAATCCTTAGTCCCACCCTGACTAGAAACGGGTGGTAACCTGTAGATAACCCATCCCAATTAGCCAGAGTAGCATAAAGTGAACGTAAATAAATAACATTGAATAACATATGTATGTCATCATAATTAAATGTAGTATTTTATTCTCTGATGGCTTTCGTAAAACTCTAGTGTTCTATCTATACTTATTGTTTTCCACTTAAATTGCAGGTTATTGCTGTTTCTAGAATTGTTCATGTCAAAAGAATTAATATTTCGTATTGTTCGATTTCTATCACGAATTCAAGTTAGTTGTAGTCAAGTTTACTATTAATGCATACAGCTATAGCATACATCATACTGGAACTAGAATAATAAATGTACAGTGTTCTCTGAAATTGATATTGAAATAAATTGCTCAATACGAAACATTCAAAGAAACGGTTATCTATAATACATTCAACGGTTTATAAAGGTAATCAAATGATAAATGTTCATATGCTTTACCTCTACTATAAAAAGTCAGTCACGTAGGGACTACGTAAACTAAACAAGGGGAGTGTACGGCCTTCCCCCCCCCCCACCGATTTGAACAAAGATTTTTTAGTGTTTAGTACCTAATGAAAAACCAATTCACGCGTTCGTCTAAAAAAAATTGTAAAGTTCACCAGGCTGTCTTGAGTACCCCATGGCGTCTATTTCAAGAAGTTCCCGTGGCTGTGTTGATAGTTCTTTCTTTTTTTAACCAGAAATCTCGAGATCGAATCTCGCCGGGAGCGACTTTTTTCTGGATTTTTTCCTTCCAGAAGCTTTTATTCAATATTAATAAATAAATAATTTTTTTTAATTATTAGCATTTAATTATTAGCGTATTCCATATATTTAAAGAACATTCGAATGCTTTCTGTCAAAAATATAATTGGTACAAGGAAATATTTAATATTATACAAGAAATATATTATTAATTGAATGCATAAGTATATAACAATTGTCAAATAAAACACAGATATTTGAATAATATTTTTAAACGGTTTTATTTAACTTTACACCTTTATTTGTTATTATTTTATTTTGCAATTTGACTCAAAGTTAAAAAACGCAAAATCAAATCAAAATTATGGTAAAATAACAAGAAACTGAACCAACAAATAAATAATTAAACACAATGAATAAACATTAAATACAAGTAACAAAGACAACAAATAAACATTAGACTAATATTAAAGACAACAATTTAAAATAGTTTAATAAAAAAAATTATGTCATCCCTATATACTAGAACATTTATATGGTTTAAAATTGTTCAAAATTATATAAATGTCTCACTAAGTCAAAATCAAAAAGGATAAAAGTTATATTTTTTAAAACAAATTCACTTTTTTAAGGTGATTATTATAATAGGGCTTATTATTAAAAAGAATTTACATGGGGACTGTTTATGATTTTAAACATGTGAGAAATTTCAAACACAACACACTATATACGGGGCTTGTTCGAATAGCCCCTGTTGATAATCTAATTCCAGCGTTGTGTATAGCGTTCAATGCTTTGAGTGTGCTACAACAGGAATATGAACATGCTACGCTGCCATAATCCAGTATAGACCTGGCAAAGGCTCTATAGAACCGTAGCATTGTATACCTGTCAGGTTCCCATTTAGTATTACTTAGAATCCTTAATAAATTCAACGATTTCTTGTATTTATTAACCAAATGTTTGATGTGCGGTGCCCATGTCAAGTTCTTATCAGTCGTCATACCTAAAAATTTTATTCTTGTGCTATAAGATATTTTGATCAAATACAGTAACAAATTTGGTACAATAATGTTTCCTGGAGAATATTACACATTTCGTTTTTTCTTTTGAAATTCAGTTATATTGCACCAAATCCGAAAGGCATTTATTGTATCCTGAAGATTCTCCTCCACGATATTTATATCTTTGGATGAAAAATAAAGTAATGAATAAATATGTTTATCACTTTTAAAATTATACAATTTTATAGCAAGGGTTCAGCCATTCACATATTTTTATGATTACATTTTTTTTCTTAAATCTAAACAGAGAATTAATTTCAAAATACTATATACAATAATTACTGAAAATAATAAAAAAGAAATATTTGATTCATTTTAATAATTATAGTATTTGCATTTTTTCTTTCTAAGGTAAAAATTTCGAAGTAGGAAAGCATTTTGCAGTTTATCTCATTCGTTTCAATATTGTCAAAAAGATTATCCATGGAGATTATATCTTCTTGCTGTGGAATGTTGATTCCACAGCATAAATATTGCTTCTTCTTTCTTCTAGGACAGGGCATTTAAGAATGAAGTAAGTAAGCGTGTCTTCTTTATCTTCGCAGAAGGGCATGACTTTTCTGGATTGTTTGTGTAAAATGTCTTCCCAAATATTAATCTTTGATTTTTAGTACCTAATAAGCGGACTTGAGCAATAACCTTAGTCTTATAAAATGGCATTTTAGCAGATTTCCCTTAAGGGAAATCAGCTATTGAGGTCGTACTCATGAAGCGATTTTCGAAAAAATTATTCAAATGTCCATCGATCCTACCCAGGAGATGACGAAAATGAGGTCCGTTCCAAATTATATATATATATATATATATATATATATATATATATATATATATATATATATATATATATATATATATTTGTCTGTTAACGCTCTAGTGGTCGCAATTTTTGTTTGATCGTTACCAAACTCGGAATTTAATCGTTTTATGTAGAAAGGAAGATCAAGTTCGTTAATGGCTGAAATCGGACCAGTGGGAGGGGGGGTTTAGAGGGGGGATTTTTGAGAATTCAAAATATCTCCGTTATTATGCGTCGGATCGAAAAATTGTATAGAATTAATCTTATTGTAAATTAAATGTACTATAAATATTGTTATATACATTTATTCTGTATCTTGAATATTAACCGAGATATTTGCATTTGTATTGTGTGTGTGGTCGACGGAACCCCGCCATGTTCCGGACTCTCCGCCGAGAGCTCTGGTGGCCGTTTCCAGAACTATTCGTCCCTTGTGAATAGGTTTAGAGATCCCTTCCTACTACAGCTGTTATTAGGCGGATTTCTCTATTGTAAAACTTCACGTGGGAAATCTGCTTAGTTTACGCAGCCCCTGCGTGACGGACTTTTTTAGGGTTAGGTACTCCTTGCCTCTGCCAAGAGAGCTAATTCTTCTAATGTACTGGCTGTATGCGCTGTTCATAACTCTTTCAATATCTATAGAAATTAAATGGATTTCGAAAGCGCCTAAATAATTCCTTATTTTTCATTAGTATTTTCTGCTCTTTCTATTTCTATTAAGTTTCCTCCTATGCGTTCAAGGTAATCTTCTAATTCATTCACCCAGTTAAATCCCATTGAATAATAATTATTGCAGATAATTCCTTTAGACGCATGCAGCACAGTCTTGACAGGTCATTTGCCGACTTTTCTTGTAGAACCAATTCAACATCCTCTTGAAAATATTCAGTCGGGTGTGTGTACGGTTCAATTTTATTCTAATATAAGCATTAGAATGTTTTTAGTAAGAAACATTAGCCATTTAAAGAAGTTTAGTTGAGCTTTCTTAATCACATACGAATTAGCAGGTTCCAATATTTCAGGTACATACAAAAGTACACTTTAACTAAGTCCATCAAACAGCATACATTTGGTTCAGCTTTGCTTTTGTTAAGTATGCGTAAGATGGCAGCATTGGCAGAGCAACCTTTTGCCAAGAAGTGAGTACTGGATTGGCAGAAATTTCCTGAGGATGAGAAAGGTACCCCCAAATAAGTAAATGAATTTGTGAACTGGATTGGGATATTATTATAAAAGATGATTTTAATTTTCCCATATCCTCCTTTGTGAAATGATAAAATCATTGTTTTCAGAGTGTTCACTGAGAGTAACATTGCTTCACAGTATTTCTTTGATATATTTAATTTCCGTTACGTATCAGACCATATAGAGAGTATAAATAGGTCATCAGCATACATCAATAAAATTAAATCTTTTATGGTACTTATCTGTACTCCCTCTGCCTAATTTTCTTCGGAAAATTGGACTATATGGGATATATATAGCAAGAATAGAAGAGGGCTTATGTTTTCCCCTTGTAGAATACCTTCAGCTATTTCAGGGTCATGTGAGAACTGATTTCCTTCTTCAATAATAAACGATGCTTGGTCATGGTTTTTCCCATAATCTTGAATGATTTATAGAGTCAAACGCTCATTTGAAGTCTACAAAGGGAACAAATAGTTTTCTCCTCTTCAGTCTGAGTACTATATTTCCAGCTGCTGGCAAAATAATACGCTATCCCTTCATCCTTTACCATTTCTGAAGCCCATTTGCTCTTCCCTGATAATTTTCCTTTCTTCAACCCATGTAAACAATCTTCGACTAAGGATGGAAGTGAAGAGCTTTAGAATTGCGTTGAGAATGGCGATGCCTCTGTAATTGTTTGGGTCTTTTTTATCTCCTATCTCAGGAATATGCCCCATACTCGTTTTCGTCCAAGATAATGGAATGGTTTCTTCAGTCCAAATTTTATTATTATTATTTATTAACGTCCACTTTTTGCAACTCAGGCTAATTTGGGACGGGCTATCTACAGGTTACCACCCTTTTCTAGCTAGGGTGGGATTTTAGGATGTTATTTAATGAATTTCTTCACTAAATAATTTCCTTTGCCCAGGCGAGAATCGAACTCGCCACTCTAGGTTTACCATGTGAGATAAGTCTAGACTTTATTAAAGATGTGTACAAGGTGATTAGTCCAATTTTCATTCATTAATTTAAAATATTCGTTGGGAACCAAATCTAAGCCAGGAGATTTATTGTTTTTTGCTCTTTTTAGACTGTCTATTGTTTCTTCAAAAGTAATTTCTCCATTTAGTTCTGGGTCATAATAATGAAAATAATTCTTGTCATTAATAATTTTTTGAGGTAAAGTACTTTTATAGAATTTCTCTCACTGAGTAATATTTATTTGATTTTCTGGGAATGGTTTAAATTATTTGTTTGTTAAAGCTGGCCAAAATTCCGCTGTATTCTTTGAATTGCTTGAGCTAACTGTGAATTTCGAAAAGTACTGCTCTGATTTATTAATAAATCTTTTATAAAATTTCTTGGAAAGCAGGAAATCAGTTGTTGATTTATCTTTAAATGAAGCTTTACAACATCTCTTATATGTTCTTTAGCTAGAAAACAATTTTGGTTTGTTTAGAATCTTTTTTGATGAGCAAACATTAATTTCCTTCATTAGAACTAAAATAACTAAAATCTTCAGTTAGCGTAGTGAGGTTTAACTTGTAATTAAAATTGATGTCTAAAGTATGTAAGATTATTTTGAACATTTCAAGGTTCTCAGTACTGCGATTTATTGTTGATTTCTTCCCTGAATGGAGTTTATTAGAACATTTCCCCAAGAATGATATACATAAGTTGTGGTTGGAATATGCTGGAGTTGGTAATACTTCGTGATCATTGACGCTATCAGTTGCAATAGTTGATAGCCACACAGAATCGCAAATACTAAACCCGTTTTCTCCACAAAAAGTGCATTTTGCTGGGAAATCACTAGGAGATCTTCCACTGCTGATAATCATACCAAAATTTTCCATTACTTCAACTAGTAATTTCCCTCTTTTATTTATTTCAGGATCTAGGGTTTCTCTATTGTTGGTAAGATTGATGTAATCAAAAATATCGTTATCTAATATATTTAGGGATCCAAATCTCGCATTCCAGTTTCCTCTAAAAATTATTTTTATGTTGTTATACTTTTGATAAATATCATATATCATATCGGAGATGAGTTTTATATGTTTGTCATATTCCTTTCCAGGTCTCCAATATATAACAGCTACGATAAAATATTCACTTTCATATTTTATACGGATACATAATAACCAGTTTTCTCTAATAAGAGTTTCAACAACAGTGATTTTTTCTCTTTTAGTGAAGATCATTAGGCCTCCATTTGGTCGACCAACTGGACGACTTTTTATTGCATCAGCATAAACAATGTCATATTTTGCCAAGAAATTTCTTTTACATTTTTAACCCTTGGTCGGGCGCGTCAAAAATATTCCGCCTTCGGGCTCGTGTATCTCAGAGATACAACCTCAATCGTTTTTACTGAAATACAGTTTTTTAATATATATTTTGCACTAAAATGTTCAGTGCGTAATTAGAAATCATATCTGAGGAAGTATTTGTTTGAAAGAAGTAAATAATTTTCAAAATTGACACGTACTATAATAAAAAAAATCATGGTAGATAATATAACCAAGTTGGCTATAGATTCATTGTTATTAAAATCGTGGACGATAATTTTTAAAATATAATTAAAACATACAAATACCAAAAGAAATAGTTTAAATGCACATGTCTTAATTATTCATAATTCATTTCAGTTTGTGAACAATATAAACAAAATATCTTAATATTACTTCAATCATATAATAAATAATCATCATAAATAAATATAACTTCATTCAAAAATAAGTAGCACGAAATCACTTTTAGATAAGACTTATTAAAAATCATCTAAATTTTAATGTACCAATCCTTTTAAAAATACCAGTTTAATTATTATCTCTTTTGCAGAGCTGCATTACAATTAGGACAAGGCGTGGAACTATGTTGTAAACAAATTTTCCTTTTGCAAAGCTCACAAGAATAATGAGTAAACCTACATTTCTTTTCAGTTTTGCTTGGTTCACATCATTTGCTTTAGTTCGTTGTAGTGGAGGGACTTTTTTTATGCTGTTCTGTACTTGAGTTCAATGTATGGTCCAATGAGTCTCTGTACTCGTCAAGTTTCGTCCCTAGTTCGGTTGGTAAACGTCTACTGTTGTCACAGCGTCATACAATATTTCCATGAATAAATTCTTCTGAAAGCTCATGTATGAGCAAAATAATAGAAAAATTGGTTTATATGGTTCCATTTAATAAAGATAAAGTTAATTGATGTATATATTTATCAAATACAGATTTCAAAAAAACTCACGAGATCGGGCGCGTGGTATCTAGGAGATTAAACTGAATGACAGGTGAAACACACGACTCCATCGAACACAGTGACACTACTGGACCTTGAGGGGGGGACCTATAAACCACATAACTCCAAGCACTACACCACCACTCACTGCTAGGAGGAGCGGCAAATATTTTTCTAGAAACCGTGTATCTGAGAGATCACGCGCCCGACGGAGGGTTAAGACGATATTAACCAAGTTTCAGTCAAACAAATTATATCTAAATTTTGAAGTATCAAAATAATATCTTTTCCAAGGTCCAGTAAAGATTTTATACCATTAACTTTCCAGAATCCTATTGACAGAGCAGCTGTAGACTTCTTTTGTTGCTATTTAGGAGATTCGTTTGCTTTTCATTTTTCCATCTGCTTCTTCGGTTTGCTTCGAGTTAACCCATTATCTAGTTCACCATCTATGTTAATAGATCTGGAAGCACCTGAATCCGGAATATCATCTTTAGTCACCTAAGTTTTCGATTCCTCTTGCTTTTCAACAGATAATTCATGAATTTTCAATAGTTAAATTTGACCTTTTATAAATAATTTATCATTTGCAAGGCGATCTTTAATGTTTTCACTCTTTGCTTTATGTAAAAGAGGTAGGAGGTTCTTTCTTTTTTTTCTCTCAAACATCCCGTGGAAAATCTGGTCACAAACTAAAGGGGGTTCCTTTAAGCTTTTTTTATGTGGATTTCAATACTTCTATATTTTTCCACTCGGAAATAAATCTGATTAATACTGGGCATTGAATTTTCAGTACGTTTTCCAACACGGAAAAATATAAGATTGAGTTTAACAATGACTTAGGATTTTCTTGGGACTTTGCTTAAATTGAATGAATAAAGGTTATTTCTTCTTTTATTACAGTCAAATTTTATTGCTACCTTATAAATTGTATTGATAGAATCAATCTTTTTTTTTTTTTAAATTGTCTTCTAATTGTGTGACGCGGACTTTAGTTTTTGTGGGTTTTTTCCAATTCTTCTCTATATATATATTTGCTTCGTTAAATCCTTGGCGTACTTGCTCCTTGTAGTTGTTTAATTAAATTAATGAGCTTCTCCATATATTTTATATATTAATATAATAAAACAACTAGATTCAGCTCTTAATTAATATGTGTAGTTATTCTGGGGAAACAGGCGTTAAAACCCACCTCAAGCACCACTTAGCTCTATCCATTCAGTAATAGAGCGTTATCAATCAGCTGAAGAGGGTGACAGCAAGTAGGGGAGTAACCGCTATGGCAGATGGGATGTGCACTCGACATGTCTTAATTAAACTTACCTCCGTAAAGGTGCACATTCTTTACACCTATACTCCTGAAATTTCACCTCAAAGCGCTAGTCACACTATTGCACTAATTCGTACAAGTTTTTTCACAGGTAGTTCACATTAAACCATTCAAAAGTCACTTAATCACTAAATTAACACACTCATACTTAATGACAAAGACTGACAGACCTATTTGCTCAACTTGTAACACTCCCTTGACGATAAGACATATACTGACAGAATGCCGAAAACGACAACACCAGGACTTCCCCTACGACTTACAAGAACTATTGACGGAAGGCAGCCCACACATTAACAATATATTCTCATACTTACACAAAATTGAAATATATGATAACATTTAACATGCATTAATCATCCACCAACTGTATATGTATTTTTTTTTTTTTTTGGTACTTGTTATTATTAGTATTATTGCTAAGTTAAGTGCTACTATTACTTGTTGCTAAGGTATATGTTACTATTACTTGTTGTTTAGGTATTTATTATTGTCCCTTGTTGTTAATGTATTTGTTATTATTACTTTTTGCTAAGGAATTTGTTATTATTACTTGTTGCTAAGGTATTTATTATTGTCCCTTGTTGTTAATGTATTTGTTATTATTACTTGTTGCTATGGTATTTATTATTGTTACTTGCTGTTAAGGTATTCTTTGTTATTATTTGTTGTTAAGGTATTTATTATTGTTACTTGCTGTTAAGGTATGTTTTTTGTTATTGTTACCTGTTATTACTTTTGAAAGGGCAAATCACCTTCGATGTGGTGTCCATTAATAAATAAAAAAAAAAAAAAAAAAAAAAGATCATCAGCATAAAGACACTAAAAGAAAGAAATAAACAAAGAGACACAAAATCAAGAAATTGTTTATATATAATATAATTGGATCTCATTTTGGTCATTTCCGAGGAAGGATGAATAGACATTTGAGGAAAATTTTCGAAAATCGCATCATGAGTACAACCTCAATAGCTGATTTCCCTTGTGGGAAATCTGCTAAATAGGTCGAGAGAAGGAAATACTGAAAACTAGCCAGAGTGTTTTACTACAAGTACAAAATTTATATTCTCTCTTGTTTAAAGATTAATCGCCATTGTAACGGCATTTCAAATAAATAAATAGATAGAAATAGAATGGGACTAAAAATAGAGAAGGAAGCACAAATTGAAGAATTCCTATTTTATGATCAGCAAGTACCAAGGTTGCTTTAAAAATAGAAATGTGTTTTCTGATGTGAGGGTTGCCTTATTATTCTTTGCCAACCCACTGTTGGCAAAGTAAGTCTGACAGGAGAATGCTCCTTTAGGAAGAAGCCTCATTAAAAAGAAAAAAAAAAAAACGTTTTCATTTCTAAGTTTGATACATAACCTAGTTTTTATTCCAATTATCTTTGATTCAGAAGGCACCAGCTACTGCACATATTGATGAAGTGGAACCTACGCGGCAGTTTTTACTACATCACTTGGCTAGGTTTGTTAGTTTCTCTTCCCTGGTCATTATTTTCCACTGGAAAATCTTCATCGTCTTAGCTTCCCTCTTTGTTGGAAACTCTTTAAAAGAAGTTCAAAGTGGTGCAAGGTTACTAGTTTCAAAGCAAATTCATAAATTGCTTTCTGGTATCGGGGAACTTGAATGCGACTTATAATGACAAATGTGGGGTTCGGAAGCCTCGAGCCAACAATTAAGTGATACGAAAAGTCCGTCAGGCAGGTCTGTGTAAACTAAACATACCTTCCATGTGTTGGAGTGACACATCATTGGTGATTTCTGAGATGGCGGAGGAACAACAAAATCAAAAAACCTAAAATTATTATTAAAACCATTTTTATTTTGTACTAGTTTGCGTCCATGTGACGCCTCATCAGGATTAACTATAATACCACGAGTAAACTCCATCTACGACGGACATCGTCATGTTGACTATCCACTAGCCGTGTCAGCCAGACAATGTCTTACAAAGTATGGTAGGTCACGCCAGCTGACTTAGATCGTTAAGTCACTGAATAAAAATATTGATTACACTTATTATTAATGCAGATGTTAAATCTGTTCTCTTATGGCCAACGTGCCAATTATATATATTTTAATTTATTACAAAAACTGAAGTACTGATTGTTCAATTAAATAAAAGTCCGTCACGCAGGGGCTGCGTAAACTAACCAGATTTCCCACGTGAAGGTTTACAATAGATAAACATACTGGTAACACAGCCGTGAATGCTCAGTAAATGTACAATACAAGGGTGAATCGTAAACAAACAGGCAGGCCAACCTCGTAGCGCTGCATAGATAGACCGGAAAGACAAACATTTAATGAAATATATTTGAATATAACTATTAATTTTATTGAAAACAATTTACTAAAGCTTGTGGTGTAATTTGTAATGAATCAGAATCAGTTTTATCTCAATCACTCAAATATTAGTAATCCAAAAACTAAAGAAGGGGGGGGGTCAAAAGAACGTATTTGCATATATCTCACAAAGTAAAAGTTCAATGAAAACAATATTTGGTATTTAGGCTTCAATTAATATCTTTTATTATATAACAGAGCATTATTTATGTAACACTAGTAGAAGTGGGGGTTTACTGAAAGCTGAAAACTGAAAAATGCAAATATCTCGGTTAATATTCAAGATAGAGAATAAATGTATAAAACATCATTTATAGTGTATTTAATTTTCAATAAGATTGATTCTATACACTTTTTCGATCAGACTTATAGTAACGGAGATATTTCGAATTTTCAAAATTCTCCCCTCTAAACCCCCCCCTCCCCCTGGTCCGATTTCAGCCGTTAAAGAACTTAATCTTTCTTTTTACATAAAACGACTAAATATCGAGTTTGGTAACGATTACACAAAAATTGCGACCGCTAGAGCGGTAACAGTCAAATATATAGATAGATAGATAGATAGATTGATATATATATATATATATATATATATATATATATATATATATATATATATACAGTTTTGAACGGACCTTATTTTCGTCATCTCCTAGGTAGGATCGATGGTCATTTGAAGAAAAAAGTCGAAAATTCCGTCATGAGTACAACCTCAATAGCTCATTTCCCTTAAGGGAAATCTGCTAAAAAAAATGTTTCTCCTTTACTATTTATACTACACTTCATAAGGAATAATCGACACTTTTATTTCGTGGCGTATCGATCTAAATCAGCTGACGTACCCACCGTACTTAGTAAGCCATTCTCTGCCTGGCACAGCTAGTGGGGAACCTATGAAACGATGTAGGATTATCTACTGATGAGGATTATCTACACCCGACACTAGTAAAAAAATAAGAATGGTTTCAATAATAAATTGAGGATTTCGTTTTTGTTGAACTTTCGCCATCAAACTGTTAAGCAGTTAAATATGGTGTATAGTATTGATCAAGTAAAAATTTTCGAAGTATACAACGTAAACCTAAATTTATGACATCACACATAACATGGTTGCATATCTCTCATCTAACAAAAATATGTTTAAAAAAATATTAGGCTCATAATAAGAGGTGTCATGATAAATTAACATATGTTAACGCGAGATGAGGAGAAGTGGGTGTTTACTAAAGGCTATAAGCTATATAAACAACTAGCTTAATATTGCAGAGACAAAGGGATTAATAGAACGACATTTACAGATTATTAAATTTAAAACAAGATTGTTTATATACAATTTTATTTTTATTTATTTATTGTGGAGCGTTCGCTGCGAGGCGATATTGCTCATAAAAAACAAAACAATGAATATAAACAAAATACAAAAATGAAAACAGTACCAAGAAAAGTAAACAATGCAATTAGAACAGAACAAACTAAGAACGTAACCAAATACCAAAACGCAACTAAATAACTGACACAACAAAATAACAAAATGCAACCCAAGAGACAAAAAAACACGAATCAAAAACGAAACATTAAATTCAAAAACAAAAAAAATATCTTGGAAGAAAACTAGATAATTAAAAACTATAAAGACTAATAAAATTACGGAAACAATTATATACTTTCAATGGTTAAAATTAAAACTAAAATCAAATAAATAAAAATTAGTATGTACATTAATAAAATGAACAGATTATATTTTCTAATATCTAAAATATTCACAATCATATGCTCCCACTGTCTCTATCACACACACAAACACACACACACACACACGCACGCACACACACACACACATATATAGTAAAAAAAATTAGCTGGACTTAAAAAGATTGAATTTAAGAAGGACTAAAAATGATTTTAAAATGTAATTCTTCTATATTTGTGAGTATATGTTAATGTCATATATATGTGGTTGGAGTATATATAACGCGTCATGAGTACGTCAATAGCTGATTTTCCTTCAGGGAAATTTGCTGAAGTTTTGGTGACATTTAGAGCTTATCTGTGCCATTCTGTAACACTGAGGAAAACTGTTGTAAGTGGAAAGTTTAAATGAAAGAGAAAGTAGGTTGGGTGGAAAGGAAATAATATCTTATCAGAAGCTATATTAAAGCGTTTCAGTCAAAGACTGTTTTCTTTTATTCAGCGAGTTCACAGATGGGGAGCGTTAAGAAAGCACACAAAAAAAGAAACTTCCGTTTTAAACCCTTTCCGCTTAACAAACTGCCTAACTTTACGCATTTCAACATAAAGGTCTTAATCGAGAGAGAGCTAAAACGGTTATAGACCCTTTGGCCAAAATATTGCCAGGATTACAACTACGTATTTCACGAACTGGTGGGATTTGGTGAGCCACTGCATGGGGAGGTGGTGATACATTAGACTTTCACAAAATATGAGTATTCATATGACTGAGAACTATAGGTAAGATAGTAGGCAGATAAGACAGTGGGTTATCCACTATCCTATTTATTCTGTATTTAGCAAATCAACTCCAATAGAAGAATCGACAAAGATCAAGTTTGTCAATACTTACTAAACTCTTCTTCACATTATAAGGGCCAAACCGGGAAGAATAACATTCTCCTCTTATTGTCCCTTCCAGTTTCCAGTATTGAGCGGATGTCATTTTCCCCCTTATTGCATATTTCCCTCTAATGAAATCAGTTATTAGTCAATTTTATGGTTTCAAATTTATCTCAATCCCTGATTGCAGTTTGATTACCATCACCAATCTTTTAGCAGGTTTCCCTCAAAGGAAACCAGCTATCAAGAATTGTATGCATTGCGTCAGGTTTTTATTATTTATATTCCAAAACATGCATAAAAAGAGCATTCTGGGCACTCACCTTCCTATGGAATTTACAACCCCCAAAGAGCCAAAATTAGAGAGCGTTCCTTTGGCTGCGGTGACTCGCCTAAGCGTGTCTTTCAAGTCCATGCCCTACATCAACATGGTCATGAGCCACACCCGAGTGGCAACCTGAACCCCAAATAATAGCAGGACTCCTCGATGCCAACGGGTGTATGAAGCATTGCACACAGGACCTCCGTTTCCAGCGAGGCTACCTTCCTGGCAGCCGCTGGTGTTCACAGTTAGGGTGCGCGACTTGGCCAGATTGAGGCCCAACTCACAGTCACGCAACCACTCAGCCACCTTTCATTGCAAGTACCTCACACCAGGAGCAGAGGTCACCTTCAAAACCAGGTCATCCGCATTCACCAGCTCGCCACAACGAACCCCCTCTCCGAAGAAACCCAACGTCACCCAGAAGGCCAGGCACAATGTGGCCCATAACCCTATTGATCATAATCGACGATAAAGGATGGCGTTGTTGAAAGCATCTCCGTAGATTCCCCCCCATCCAAATTTGCTAGGTAGCGTTCTCGTAAACCGCACGGATGTAGTCAATGAATTATCTCTGTACTCCCCGCACCTCCAGGATACGAATCTCGTCGACATGACTGACTCTATCCTACGCCATTCCCGCGTGAAGAAAGGCCTACCAGAGTCTCCTCTTCTTCCTCCATGTGGTCCTCTAGATTGAGTCCAACATGTCCAAAAGACATTACCAACCAAGACGTCAAATTCCACCACAGATTTGAACCATACATCCAAAATTCTAATAATCCTAAAGCCACAATGCCTAACAATGAACGATGCCTGTAGTGACCAAGGCCCCTGAATATCTCACACTTTGGGATCATAATCACTCTGGCTCTCAACAACTCTTTAGGTATCCAGTCTAGGAGCAGACGCAGGTCCGTGAAGACGCTAGTCTAACACCAGCCAAACAGCCGGAGAAAGTCTGTCAACGCCAGGCGCAGAACCCTCAAATGGACATATCGTAATCACTTATACCATAATGATAGCCTGTAGTGGCCTCTATTTGCTCACCAGGTGTATCCTCGCTACTGCCATGACCCATACTGGCCTTTCTGAACAAGAGGTAGGGAAGAGGGGAAGGTTGGTAAAAGGTATAAACACTTTCAGAGAGTATTTTGAATACACGTTCATTATGAAATTGAAGGCTCCTTTTCCCCGAATATTCATAACTTCTCTCTTGAAACAAAGTCAAAAGCAAAACCTTATTTCACCTCCAGGAATTACTCCCGTTGCAGTTCAGCTGAGTACTTACAATAGTGAACTTTCTTTTGTATGAGCTGTAATTACTTCAATACTTAGAAGTAAAATCATTAATATAAATGTAACGCTTTCAATCACAGACATATTTAAATTAAAAGAAGTATTTAAGCTTGTAAAGGAGAAGTAAAATTTATACAGTTGTTATTTATATTATTCCGATAAAATCTATCAGGTTGTCTGATGATTGTCTGATTCTTTTCTCAATTAGTTCACTAGAAAAGAATCAAACAACCTGATTGATTTTATCTAAATAATATTAATTAAGGCTGTGTAAACTTTACTTCTTCCTTACAAGGCTTAAATACCTCTTTTAATTGAATTATGTCTATGTTTGAAACCGTTACTTTTTTTAATGATATCCCTTCTAAGTATTGAAGTAATCACAGTTCATACAGAAGAAAGTTCACTAAGTACTCAGCTGAACTGCAACGGGAGTAATTCTTGGAGTTGAAATTAAGTTTTCCTTATGACTTAGTTTCAAAAGAGAAGTTTCGTGTGAACTAATTGAGAGGGATTCAGGGTCGCCATGTGAATTAAGGCGTTGGTCATAATCTCGTATGGTAAACCTAGAATGGCGAGTACGATTCCCGCCTGGACAATAGTAATTTATTTAGTGACAGACTCATTAAATAAAATCCTTAGTCCCACCTTGGCTAGAAAAAGGGTGGTAATCTGTAGATAACCCGTCCCAATTAGCCATATTAGCATAAAGTGGACGTAAATAAATAAAAATAACTAATTGAGAAAGAGCATTGAGATTTCGGTAGATGTTTTACTTTAATTACTCTAAACTCAATATCACATAAAATTATATGAAAATAAATTTATATTGCCTAATCACACCCTCCACAAGTAAGGGGATTAAAAAATGCCCAGAAGTTTAACATGTAGTTAAGAAAACGAACATTTAATTTTTTTTGTTATGTCATTACTTTAAATAAAGTAAATGATTCTATTTTTAAATATCGCATTCACAATTACTCCCAAAATATATATCAGTGTAGTTGCAATATGTACGATAGCGGAAACACCCTGAAAACTAATATCAAATATTTCTGTATATCTCTAAACTTAAATTTCATGCAACTCCTCAACGCCAAACTAATAAGTACAAGGGATGCACACGTACCGTCGAAGGGAGAAAATGGGGTTGTCTCATCTATCCCCTTTTAAAAGATATCAATTCACCCAATGAATAGACACGCGACGTTGTAGGTGACAGTCTGTCCAAATTTGAGACCTGAAAAACGTTCATCTAGAAATGAAAACGCCAATGATGGAAGAAAGCTCGTCGTACTGTTTATTATTCTCACAGTCATGAATTGGTTGGCACTCACTATCTCGACATTTCTTACACATTAGAAATTCTGCCATAAATAAATCCACAATATACCCTTTCTCTCAACCCCACCCCTATAAATTGGCTGTAAAAATAACCGCCTTTTAAGCATATAGAGGACCTTTAGTTATCTAAATAACAATAGAAACCAACTTTGGCTCTTAGCTAATGTGTCTACCCATCCATACATGTTGGTGAACTTTCAACGTCAGAATTTTCTGATGAATAATGAAATTGCATTATTAGTTAATGGGACGGCGACCAGATATTAATTAGATATTAATATATTAATTAGATTATTAGATATTAAGAGCGGTTTTTAAGGGAAGTTAAAAATCGTTGATAAATTGCATTTTTTTAAACGTATCGAGCTTTTTAGAAGTTAATTTTCCCATACTTTTATTGAAAACTAAAACGACAATGTAATAAATAGGCGGGGTAAATTTCGCAATACTGTGATTCTATAACATCTACCCTATTTAAACAAATTCGTTTCAACAAAAATCAAGAAAAGGTTAATTCTGAGTGCCCATGATTATTGGTCAATATAGATATAATTTCAAATGTTATTTCATTAAAGAAGGCACTCACATTAAAGAACGTACCAATGCATAATATATATATATATATGAACTTAAATTTTAAATGAAATTAAACCAAGAATTTTGCTTAAGCCAAGCATAGCAATTTAAAATTAGTTCATTTGAATCTGTTACACAATGTTTCTACGATACACAATGTATCAGATCGAAAAATGTAATAGAAGATATATAGATCTTTTCATGATAAACAAATAAGGTAAAATACTACTTTTTCGTTTCACATGCCATAGACACGATATCTGCAATTTGTAGCTTTGGTGTCTGTTTGTTTGTTACCTTTTCACGCATAAACGGCTGAACCAAATTTTAAGAAACTTGGTATGTATAATACTACTAAACCAAACTTAGACTTTAGGCTATATTATAATATTCTCTGAGACGAACCGGAGTTAACCCCCACTCCGGTGGTGTAATGACAAATACCAGGCATACTATAAAGTAGGCCTGAAAATAAAAATAGTGATATTTCGTTTCCAATTGGGGTTTCAGCAAATATGCACATAACAAAAGTTTGTTATTTAGAGTAACTGTTGTTATATACACTTTTGTCGTATACATAAGCATAAATGAGTTATACGCTAAAAACTATAGCGGGAGTCAACAATTTTATTTGGCACAAAAGACTCAACCGAGTTAAACAAAACTCGGTATGTGAATTATCAGTAACTCCTACATGATAATAAGCTGTACCAACATTACTAGGGGTGAGCAGGAGTAGGGTTTTTAGGGGAGGCCTGAAATTAAAACTAGCAATATTTCATTTCCTATTGGTTTATCGGCAGATACGCTCATGTCAAAAATTGTTTATTCTTTTATTTAGAGTAACTTTTGTTATATTCACTTTTGTTTTACAACAAGTATAAACGAGATATACACCAAAAACTAAAGCGAGAGCCAACTATTTTATTGGGCACTAACGGTTGAACCGAATTTAACAAAACTCGGTATGTGAATTAGCATTAATTCATCTATGATTATAAGCTATATTAACATTTATAGGTTCAATCGGGAGTGGGGATTATAAGGGAGGCCTGAAATGAAAAATGCGATATTCCGTTTCCCTTTGGTTTTTCAACGGATGCACGTAACATACGTTGTTTATTGTGTTATTTAAAGTAGCTTTTGTTATATATACATTTTTCGTATACTGAAGTATAAACGAGATATACGCTAAAACCTATAGCGGAAGTCAACAATTTTATTGGGCGCAAAAAAACAACCGAATTAAACAAAACTCGGTATGTGAATTAGCATCCGCTCCTCCATTAAAATAAGCTATGTTAACAGTTCTATTTAGAATATCTTTTGATGTATCCATTTTTGACGTTTAACAAAGTATAAACGAGATATTCGCTAAAACTATAGCGAGGGTAACCAATTGTAATAGTACTAATTAATGTTTATTTGTTATAGGCGTAATAATGTTGTTTTTCGACTTATATGGTAGTTCTATGTATAATTCGTATTAGTGAGGTTATAAATCTCAAGCGGAAGGGAAAGTCGCACGGAGGCCCGCCCACACAGTTAATTGTATTAACTTATTTCCTGTTAAATGCTGGCACTATTGGAATTAGTTTCCACTTGTGACCGATTACTTCTATACTATTTGTGCTCGGAGTGGATTGACAGAAAATATATGCATTATAGATACTATTTCATTATAATAAATGCTATCCATGATCATGATTTGAATTATCCACGGTGTGTCAAACAGTGGAGAGGGAATTAATTTGGAACTCATATTCATTTGCTCTTTTTAATTAAATTTTCTATTCTACAAGTCCCCACAGTTACCTTTATGGAAAAATAATACGCCCAGACAGGAAGAATAATTGTACACATTGAAGCCTTCCTATAAAAATACCCTCAATATCCAGCCTCTAATGATTTCCCGGGTACCTTAGCTAGTATATATATAGTGTTTATTTCCCTACACACCGGTCAATCAAAGATTTTTTTCAAAAATCTCGTTTTGAGTACCTGTATTATATATATTAGATAAATATTTATGATTTTCTTAATATTCAAAAACACAAAAATAATCAGAAGTGTCTTTCTGATTTAAAGGCTGGATATATCATGTTTCAATCAGACATTGAATACCTCCTTTGTGTTGATTTATTTCTTCATTGGCGATGATGTTCTTATTAATTTTAAATTCATAAAACTTGATTATATTATTTCTCAAAACACATTTTTTGTTTACTTATTGAATAGAATTCAATAATTAAATATTTACTCCTTTTAAATATTCATTCATTAATAGAGTCTATAAGACAATATTAATTTTCCAATCTAATAAATATTCTAGGGAAAGAACCTTCTTCTTATTATATTATCCCCTTCTAGGAACCCCCCCCCCCCGGACCACCGGAAAGAAAAACAATTACTGAAATATATCTGAATATAACATTTTAATTTTATTGAATCCTATTTATTATAACTAGTACTGTAATTTATAAGTACTACTAGTACACTTACTAGTACAGAATATTTTTTATCTCGATCACCCCAACTTTAGTAGTCCATGAACTAAAGAAAGCCCCCCCCCCTGGCCAGACAATAAACAGAACGTATTCGCAAATACGAAACTCGATATTTAGTCGTTTTCTTTAAACATAAAGATCAAGTTCATAAGTGGCTATAATTGGAAAAGGGGAAGGGGCTAAATTTAAAAAATTCGAAATATCTCCGGAAAAATATAGGAAGGTTCGAAAATTCGTTTTTTAAATACATCTTGTTTGCTAATTTACTTTCCTATCAATGGTGTTCTATCCATTTGTTCTGTATATTGAATATTAAAGGAGATATTCGCATTTTTTAGTATCAATCTTGAGTAAAAATCTACTTCTACTCACCTCATATTAACAATGTGATATATCATGAAAACATATATTTCAAGCTTAGATATAAAATATTGTGTACATTGTACTTTTACTATGTAAGATATAATAATAAAAACAGATACTGCTGATAGTGAAGTATCAAATAAGGAGGGAGTTAATCAAATAAAAAAGAAAAGAAAACGTTCAATTAAAAAAAGTTCCTCCCAAGCTACAACTAAAAATTGGATTTTTGGTTCAAGTAATAAGCCTCCAATACTGAAGGCAGTAAATAAATAGCAATTAACAGGTAAAAAACTAATAAATACTATTTGTTTTTGGAACTGTAATGGCATGGAAAGGTTTACTTCTTTAGACGATGACTCAGTGAATTTCTTACTTAGGTGTGAGCTAATATGTTTATGTGAAACTTGGTTGACATATGTCTGGAAACCAGAATCTAAAGCTTTTTCAGATTACAATATTATTCATAGTACTGCACTTAAGCTGGGCACTGTTTAATATCAATGGTAGATCACTATCTGATAAGCCAGCTCATTATGCTTACCTAGGCCAAGGTTCCAGTGTCATTGACCTTATCTGGGCTAATATACCTGCCTTATCGGTAATAGCAGATTTCATTATATCGCCTTTTTTAGCTACTTCTGATCATCTTCCTTGTCTTTTACAGCTTTTTACTGAGACAACTGTTATAAATCCTAGAATCGGAAATATCACTCCCAAGAAATCATACAATTTATTTGGGACCCTTCCAAATCAGAGAGCTACAGTTCTGCGCTCCTTAAAAAAATGTCATCTCACCCTGACGAAAACATTCCATCATCATATGATGCTTTCCTGGAAGACACGAAGATCTAATTTAAACTGGATCTCTCTTTTTAGAAAAATAATTTCTGAAGCAGGTTACGAGGATGTTTTGACAACTCAGGACTGGACAACACTTAAGGCCATCAAATAAACTGTCTTAACGAGTCACAGTGAAAAATTAAAAGCATTGGATATCCAGCGAGTTCTTAAATCTTCATTTTCCCAGTAATGCCAATCGATCAAAGCACACTACGATGTGGAGAAGTACCTCATTTTTATTAAAAACATCCACATTACATGAATCATAGCACAGTGCAGACTTTCTTCGGACAATATTCTCAAAATTTATTGGAATGGCAGTTCATACAAGCTTAACTGTGAGGAATTATGCAGCATTTGCAATCTGTATGAAGAGGAAACACTCCACCACTTCTTCTTCCCGCTGCCCTATGTATAGCCACATCAGAAATGCATTCATCTCCAAACATATTAACTCTCCCGATTCACCATATATACAGCTCAAGCAACTGTTCACTATAGAAGACAAATCTAAGGTCTTTGATACCTATAAATTTGTTATTAATGCGATTAAAGTACGAGCTATCATAATGTTTGATTGGTTTATCACTTCCTACACAAGTAGTAAATATTTCAATTATTATTTATATGTTTTATTTATCTATTTATTTTTCATAATTAATATTGTGCCTTCGGAATTGATTGATGATTAAGAAGAATTGTCTCTTTATTTTGTCTATTACTATAGATATAATTTTTATTTCATTTACTTATTATTATATTTTATTATTTTTTATTTTTTTTATTTATTTATTTTTCTTCTCCTTAAACTTTTATTTCAATAAATTATTTTTAATATAAGCAGATTAATGAAATTTTATGTTCTTGTTTATTTTTCTTTTCTTTAATTTCTTTCTATTTCTTTATTTTTATTTCTCTTTATTTTTTCTATTAATTTAAGATTACTTATGTATCAAATTTGAAGATCACCCAATGTCTAGTAAGCTATTTTAACAATAATGTAATTCATTTTTTATTAATATACTAATTATAGCCAAATTATTTATTTTATCAATCAACTATATTATTGTATTACTTTAGAGAAGTATTGTTCCTACCTGTTTGTTTTAATTTTTTTTTTTTTTTTTTGTAAAATTCGGACCCCCTGCAAAAAGTTTATACTTAAATACAGAATTTTTATCTATCTATCTATGTAAGATATAATGAGGCACGTTCAAAACAGTATATATATATATATATATATATATATATATATATATATATATATATATATATATGTCTTCACCTGGTTAGGATAGCTGGACATTTGATGAACATAATAATTAAGCCACTTCCCTCCGATAATGTAAAGAATAAAAATTCACAAAAAAATATGAACTTGAGATTTTGAAAATATATTGTTTTTTTTGGTATTCGTTATAGACCTTGAGTAACAAACTGGCTGTACAACCCCATTAAACAAGGACGGACTGGATGAATAATATGACCTTGGTCATACGAGTGATCTAGGAGACTAGGTCCTTCTTGAGACGAATATACTCACTAGACTCCCAACACTCCCCTAAAGTCTCAACGCTAGCAATCTCCCGTAAGGAATTGGTGAACGAAATTACTGCCCGAGTTTGGACAGATTCCGTACCTATTTTTACCCCCAGGGCTATGAACGCTAAGGTAAATTTTCCCCATGCCTGACCCCGCTCGGCCTTCGACCCCCCCCCCCTCTATTTTGAAACTATCGGAGTGTACCTGCTAAGCTTTAATGTCATTTTTTAAGTGTTTTAGAATTAGCTTTATTGTCATTAGAAAGTAAACTATGTTATATATAATTACTAATATTATTTGTGTTGTAGATCACGATGAATATCCATACTTCACACGCCAGCTTGCCTGATTTTAACGAGGAGAAAAATGTCAGTACTACCGCTCTGACCAAATATCTATGTGAAAAAGGTAATAAATATATACATAACCAAGACTTATCTTACAGCCCACATAAATAAATGTGAATGATTGAGCCAGAAATGAAATTAGCCAGTATATTTATTGAAACGTAATCGTTAACGCATTCAAGCAATTGTTACAATCAAGTGGTTCATTTTTTTTTTGGATAAATGAGTGTGAGGTAAAAGAGCTTGCGTATTTGTTAGGTAGAGTTATAATAATAAAATAGTAATAATAAATAAAATAATAGAAATTTCGCTAGGCTCTGGTGACCTCAGATTTTATATAAATTCTGCCTTTTAACGTGTGAGAGACATGCGAATACAGCCTAATAACATTTGTGACGCACGTGTAACGAGGGAACTAGGAGCGGCTCAAGGCTCATCAGGCCATCCTATCTCGAGTGCATATCAATAGAGAATGGATCGGTGGGTCAGCTAGTAACGAGGCTGGGCTCTCTGAGCCTCCAAATCTCAAGTGGTGCCAAATACGAACCATATTCGCGTTCAAGCTTGCTTCCAGAATTTACGCCTGCCGTCTGAGCATCACGGAGAGTGGTGACATACCGAAATCCCATTGATTTTTTTTCTTTCTCTCACCCATCAATGCCCTTTTCTCGGTGCAAATAGGAACCATATACGCACTGAATATTACCATTATTAATTATCCTCTCAATGCGCGCAGAGTCTATTCGATTGCCTTTTAAGTTATTACCCTATTAAGGGGGTCAAAATATACCATATTTTAAGTATCCAAAAATATCAATAGTATTCATACAAAGGGAGAGGGAGAGGGGCGAGAGGGGGAGGGGAGGGAGAGAGCGGAGTGGAGAGAGAGGGGGAGAGGGGAGGAGAGAGAGAGAAGGGGAGAGGGGAGGAGAGTGTGAGAGGGGGAGAGGAGGAGAGGGGGAGGGGAGGAGAGGGGAGAGGGGAGGAGAGAGAGAGAGAGCGGAGTGGAGAGAGAGGGGGAGAGGGGCGGAGAGAGAGAGAGAGGGGGAGAGGGGAGGAGAGAGAGAGAGAGCGGAGTGGAGAGAGAGGGGGAGAGGGAGGAGAGAGAGAGAGAGGAGAGAGAGGGGAGAGAGAGAGAGAGAGAGAGAGAGAGGGGGGAGAGGGGAGGAGAGAGAGAGAGGGGAGGAGAGAGAGAGAGAGAGGGGAGAGGGGAGGGAGGTAGCGGAGTGGAGAGAGAGGGGAAGAGGGGAGGAGAGAGAGAGAGAGAGAGAGGGGGAGAGGGGCGGAGAGAGAGCGGGGGAGAGGGGAGGAGAGAGAGAGGGGAGGGAGAGCGCGGAGTGGAGAGAGAGGGGGAGAGGAGGAGGAGAGAGAGAGGGTGAGGAGGAGGAGAGAGAGGGGAGGGAGAGGAGGAGGAGAGAGAGGGTAGGGAGAGAGCAGAGTGGAGAGAGAGGGGGAGAGGTGAGAGAGCGGAGTAGAGAGAGAGGGGGAGAGGGGAGGAGAGAGAGAGAGAGAGAGAGAGAGAGAGAGCGAGAGAGAGAGAGAGAGAGAGGGGGAGAGAGAGAGAGAGATGAGAGTGAGAGAGAGAGAGAGAGAGAGAGTGAGAGAGAGAGCATTGAGAGAGAGAGAGCGAGAGAGAGAGAGAGAGAGAGAGAGAGAGAGAGAGAGAGAGAGAGAGAGAGAGAGAGAGAGAGAGAGAGAGAGAGAGAGAGAGAGAGAGAGAGAGAGAGAGAGAGAGAGAGAGAGAGAGAGAGAGAGAGAGAGAGAGAGAGAGAGAGAGTGAGAGAGAGAGAGAGAGAGAGAGAGAGAGGGTGGAGAGAGAGAGAGAGAGAGAGAGAGAGAGAGAGAGAGAGAGAGAGAGAGATTGCTCAGTTGCCAGGCCGTAGTCAAAAAGTTGGCTAGAGACGTAACTGCCAATCTAACACAAACATGATGATAAATTTGCATAATCATTAAGCCAAGTAAAGCGGCTTGAAGATTGATTGTATTTCAATCATGCATACTTAAACATGTTCCATTTGGGGAATCAAAGCAATTGATGTTTACCGAGGATGTGGAAGATTATACGGGTAACTACAACTAGTGAATGATGCCCACTATTATCGTACATATTAGTATACATATAGTGGTTTGGAAAAAATCAAAGTGACTTACTTGAAGATTTTATTCGCACAAAACGTAGTCATCCAGGCGTATATAAACCAAATAATACAATCATTAGGCTGATTTCAGGATATTAGTGACCAAAGGTTAAAATAAGTTTCTTCTTTCATTCTGAGATTATGCAATCATGCTTCCAATTATGCTGCCAATATAATTTCAACTCACTGAGAATGTTAATATGGGAATGTGTTTTTGTTTTGTATAACCACTATTTATACTAGCTCATCATGTTTATTTCTCTACGTCGGCCGAATTTTTAGTTTTACAAGGAAAGTCAATATATCGAGTTTTTATAACGATGAAAAAGGTTGTAATAACAAGCAATACTTATATATAAAGTGATCATTTACATATTTATTTACAGCAATATGAACACAAAATATTTTGTCATCTCTTAGGCCAACCGTCGTCCAAACCGACGGGCATTTTAATAAATGTTTCGAAAGTCGCGTCATCTGTACAACCACAATAGTTGAGTTCCCTAAAGAGAAATATGTTAGTGGAAAATAGGTGATCCGTGGTCGATCGTCGTGGGCTGAAGCCTCTCTGCTAAACTCGCAGTATCAATTTACTACCCCATAGTCACTTTCTTTATTCAAAAACCTCATAAACCTCTTCCCTGGTAATATCTTCTCTCGCATTATTCAGTAATTTTGAGAGTATTTGGTATAGTCTGAGGAGCCTTGTTATTTTTCAGAGATAACACAATTTACTAAATCCCGACTCCCAACATACATTGTTCAGATAGCTTGACTTCTTCAATAAGCCCTATTACTGTGAGTTGATGCAAACGAAAGAGCAGGAGAAATTTTTATTTTTTATTGTCTTTTTTTTTTTTTGTGGGCTTTCCTCTATACCCTTCCCCTCGAATTAGTCGATTTCGATCGAAAAGATGAGGTGCAAAACTAGACGTTACAACAATTCCAAACATGAAACTTAAACATTCTTAAGCTGGTGGTTTTTAAGTTATGCGAGATAAGTACTAATTACAAACGTATAGACGTCACGCCGAAACTAGTTTTGACTATTTTATGAATTCAGGGAGGGTCATATTGGGTAATTCCGCTGAAATCTAAAAACCAAATATTTCAGGGATTACAATACTTTATTTACTTCCTACAAAGAAATAATAGTAGAAGATAGAGAAGGTGATTTATCTGTGAAATCATAACATAATTTAGAATATATAATTCTTTAATTAATTAATTCTTAAAGCTGATCTGCTTAACCTAAGTTGATCTCTTAAGAATGATGGAAATATGCTTTATTTATTTATTATTTGGAGGAAAAGGTATCTTTATTAGCTGAAGATCCCTATTGTATTGCACAAACGAATCTATAAAGCAAGGTGATTATTTCTGAATTGTGAAGAGGATATGCTGGTATCAAACAAATTTCAAGAAATATTTTTTATTTTTTTTTTTATTTTTTTTATTTTATTGAATATTACATCCTGCATTTAAATGCATTTGGTAATGTGCGATATGTACAATACAATAGTTCCTCCATCACTCTTGACAGTAGCCACACCACTTCACCACAATGAGAGGAACATCCTCTCCCTATCAAGAAATATTAGCATTGTACAGTTAATCGTACCGAGCGAGCATTTTAGCAGATTTAACCTGAAGAGAAATCAGCTTCTGAGGTTGTACTCATGACGCAATTTACGAAAACAAATTTCAAATGTCCATCGATCCTACCTAGGAGAATTCGAAAATGCTGTCCGTTCAAAATTATATATATAGCAGGACCCAGAACTTAGAATGCCCCTTAATAAAAAAAACTGCTCACTTCAATTATAAAAATAAAGAGAATTCTTTTTTATGGAGTTTTTGTTTCAGGGACATGTTTAATTCTTTCCAAACGGTTGTTGAATCTCTAAAACCAGCGGAGTTATTGATAGGTGCGATCCATTCTAAAGAATACACTATTTTGAGAGATTTGTTTTAAATAGGATTATAGAAGTTTAGACAGTTTCGTAAAATAATATAAAAAAAAATGATAATGGTCTCAAAGGTTCCAATAGAAGTAACCCCAGTTACACAGATTTTTCAAAGCTATGGTTTACCAGAATATATGATGCATAGGAATGGCATGTGGTTAAGCAAAATGCCAATTATTATAAGTACGACAAAAAATAAATAATCTTTTACAGAACCCGGGAACTGCACTTCTCCAAATGAGAGAGATGAAGATCTGGCCAAAGTAGAAATGGCAACGCTGGCAGTGATGTTCATCATGACAGTAGTGGGCAACGGAGCTGTGCTTGCAGCTCTCATCAACAGACGCCAACTCTCAGGGAGGGCCAAGGTTCCAAGGATGAATTTCTTCATGCTCCACCTGTGCATAGCAGATATGTGCACTGCTTGGCTCAATATCCTCCCACAATTGGCTTGGGAGGTAAGTTGTATAAGTTAGTCTGTAACTTTGTAATATAAATTTTAGATGCATTTCCCCCTTAAATTGACGATATCGAAGTTCTGCATAGTATGATTTTTATCAATTCACAACCCTCGATAAGAGGCTAAATACCATTATTCGATGCTGTTCAGCCATACTTATGAATTAGGAGGTATTTACCGGAAGCCAAACTTAAACATTTTGAGTTTTGTATTGGTGAGATTTGGGAAAACATAGTCCTTTAACACAAAACGTGATATAATTCTTTCGTAAATTTAACTTTTTGTTCAAGTTGTTATCCAGTGGTGTCACATCAAAAAGTAAGTCAAATGTTAATGAGGGATGTCAATCTATAACTTTGTTTCTTTAAAGTTAAAGCTGACCATAACATGAGTGTTCGTTATGTTTGTTAATAATTATTTTTCGTAATTACGTAGGGCAGTCTTGTACAAGAGGCAATCAAATGGATTCCCTGTTACGTGTGTAATTTAAAATTGAATTTGCCACCGGTTTCGTGATCTAGGCACCAGTGGATCTTTACCGACAGCCAGCGTAACCCCTCATTCCTATCCCACAGACTCTAGTGGAGAAAGGTCAGTTAACTTCTTAGTTCTCTATGCCTCCTGTTAATCTTATTGCAGTTGTTAGCCGGGTCCACTTCTCCTACTCAGTAAGAATCCGTTTTCCTTCAACGATAAAAGTTAAAATTGTCCAGAATGTACGGCTGCCGTCTCAGCGTCGCGGAGAGTGGTGATATACCAAATTCCCTTTGAATCTTATCCTTGGCCTTCTTCCTTTCACTTGCCCAACAAATGCTCTCGGTGCAAATGCTACAGAGATAAGGCAAATTTATTATCATATTTTTCTTTCGTATAAATAATGTTTATGTTGACCAATTTTTTTGTTATCTGAGCTTACCAGAGCCTAATGCATTTTTTTAAATATTTATTATTCATTATTGATTATTTACACAACATAATTTATCTACCAGAGGACTCTATTAAAATTCTTTCTCAGGTTTTACGTATTTTTTTATTATCATTTATTATGTCATTTTTACCCTACAAGTTGGGATTTTTTAAATAACTATAGCCCGCAAGTCTCATATCCAGGAATTGATCATTTTTTCTTCTTTGTACGAAATAAAGGAAGTATTTTGATCTCGACAATTTTCGGTTTCCAGTTTCAACGGAACTCTCCGTTTTGATCTTCTCCCAGAACCCATTTTGACTTGTTTTCGCGTGACTTTCACGCGTGAGGCTGTTGAAATTTCACATTTCGGATTGTTGTTATGTCGAGTTGTGCACATCTCATTTTGATTGAAATAGACTAAGGGGGAGAGGGGAGTTTACAGAAGAGCGTAAATAAAAAAAAAAATCAAATTTCTCTAAACGTATTAGAGGTATGAAAAAGCCCGTCACGCAGGAGCTGCGTAAACTGAGCAGATTTCCCACGTAGTGGAATAAAACATTACCACATATTCTCTATTTATATTAAGAAACCAATGAGTAGAAGGGGGGGGTATTGAAGATAGAGGACAAGAAAAAACTCGCTTAATACTTGAGTTAAAAAACTGCATAAGTTAACAATTGTAGAAAATAAATAGTTTAACAAGATTGGTTCTATAACATAACTCATAATAACGGAGGTATTTTGAATTTTCGCCCACGCAATTCCAGATCAATAACAAATATAATCTATAGTCTCAACTGAAACGGCTAAATGTCTAAAAGTATGGTATTGAGCAAATAAACATTTTCGAGTAAAGAACGACAAATCGTAATTGATGACGTCATCGTCACATAACGTATTGTCATGTTTCTCACAAACTAAAAGTTCAATTCAAAAATATGGAAATATCTTGGTTATTACTTAATATAGGAATTTCAGCCATTAACGAACTTGACCTTTAGTTTTACACAAAACATATAACTATTGAGTTTTGTAACGATTAAACAAAACCTTCGACTGCTAGAACGTTAAGAGACTTTTATAAATACTATCTAAGGTAAATAAGTAAGACTTTTATATATACTTCGCCCGGGGAAATCATTTAAGGCTGAATGATGAGGGTGTTTTTTTTGGGCTTTACTTTGTATAATATTGATAACTTTTCCCGTCTCAATGGTTAGGATTCACACCCGGCGTGCCGGGGATATGTTACATCAAGAGTCTCAAAAAGTTTCGGACAGAAGAATCAGCAATAGCAGAACACTTCTGGGAAACTAATCACAGCATCAAATTCGAAGAAGTTAAGGTGCTGGCCAAGGTGGACCGATACCAAGAAAGACTGGTTCGAGAAGCCATAGAAATCGCGAAATGCCCATTCAACATCAACAGGGAAGATGGATACAAACTCAGGAAACTCTGGAAGCCCGTCATTCCACAGAGACCAGGGACAAGAAACATAAACGACAGTGTAGCAGGTGAACGACTACCGGAAGAAGTATCCGTAGACACCTGAATGGGACGACTCCGGCTAAGGAAACCGGACAAGGCCTACATATATACCTGAGGTGAACACACTCTTCAGTCTCAGAGATAGCCCTGAGGAAGCTAGAAGCATGTCTAGCGAAACGTTGGCAACTAAAATGCAGACACGGTCAATACCCGAAGACCTTAACAGTATTAATAAAAGTATGTTATTTACTTAATTCTACAATATACACAATATTTTTATATTACCCGTTTTCTGTGCATGTATCTTTTTTTATATATAACATAATCATAGATTATCGTATTAACCATATTATTCATAATCATGGAAAGGAAAGGTATCATTCTGCATTCCGAACCAACTATAAATAAACGTTCATTTCCTCAAAAGTGGTCCAACGCACAACGACGACAGTTGTTTTATATACGTAATAACCCCTATTAAAAATACTCTTTTGTATGTTTGGAAAGTAAACTGTATATCCTTAGTGGTAGATAGCATGTTCAGTAAAGTATAACATATATTAACGGAGCAGAGTGAATAAATTACAGAAATAACTGGGTGTACCTCTCTAGCGTTCAGTCTTATAAATTATATATTTATGAGACTTCAAAAAATTCAGATTTCTGAGAAAAACTCTACATTACTAATAGTATAAGTATCAAATCCCATGCAAACATAAGCCAGTGTGAGGTCGGAAACCCCCTCCCTTCCCTTGCCGGGTGATTATAACATTTTGTGCATTCCCGCCATAATACGTCTAGTTGTATAATTTCTCCTGTTACACTAAAATACTTTTTCCTCACTTCAAATCCTACCAGCATTAAAATCCAAGAGTTTACACATACATTTATTGAAGTAATCTTAATCATCTGGAAAAGCTAATAGCTTAAACAACTCACTGAAATATAAGGTTAGCAGTGAGAGGACAGAAAGGAAGTCTCCCCTCTACAGTCACTATTGCCAACAAACACCCCACTTTTTTAAATATCAGTTCTTTTTACATTAAATTACGTTAATAATTCTTATTACATTTTCTTCACAATACAAACTTTTTGTTGAATTAATTTTCCTATTTTAATTAAATAAAGTATTAAATACATTTAAGGCGAAGCATACATTTCTTATTAATTAATGTTAATGTCTTCATTCAAGCTGTTAATGGCAGTTAAGTTTAATGAAAGTTTATTAGTCCATCGAGGTACTAAGTTGAATAAACTCATATATGCATACGCATTGACGACTATAACAAAACGTTTATGCAAATTACTTGCTTTATAAATTGCTATACGATAAAGATGTATATGAAAAAAGTTACTCTAAATATCAAACTAAACATCTTTTGTCATGTGCATGTTCGCCAAAAAAACAATAGGAAACAAAATATGACAATTTTTCATTTCATGCCTCCTTAACAACCTCCCACTCCTCGTCGTTCCTAAAAATGTTAATATAGCTTATAGTCAAGAAGGTGTTATATTAACCAAAATACGGAGTTTCGTTGATTTCGATTTAGTCTTTCGTGTCCTATAACACTGTTGACCTCTTCTATAGTTTTTCGTGTATACCATATTTATAATTCGTTATACGGCAAAAGTGCATATAACAAAAGTTACTTTAAATAACAAAATAAACAACTTTTGTTGTATGCACGTTTGCCGAAAAAGGAATAAGTTACGAAATATTTCGATTTTCTATATCAGACATCCCTTTTAATTTTTTATAGCTTATAATCAGGAATGTGTTAATACCAAATCACATACATATTTGCCGAAACCCCAATACGAAACGAAATATTACTATATTTAAATTCAGGCCTCCCTTATAACCCCCAATCCTGCCCGTCTCTAGAAATGTTAGTATGGCTTATTATAAGGAAGGCGTTAGTGCTAATTCACATACCGAGTGTTTCGTTTAGTTCGGTTGAGTCTTTTGTGCCAAATTAAATTGTTGACGCCCGCTAAAGTGTTTAGTGTATAACTCATTTATACATCGGTATACGACAAAAGTGTATATAACAACAGTTACTCTAAATAACAAAATAAACAAACTTTTGTTATGTGCATATTTGCCGAAACCCCAATTGGAAACGAAATATCGCTATTTTTACTTTCAGGCCACCTTACAACCCCCACACAAACAAACATACACCAAAGCTACAAATTGCAGATATCGTGTCTATGGCATGTGAAACGAAAAAGTATTATTTTACCTTATTTGTTTATCATGAAAAGATCTATTACATTTTCGATCTGATACATTGTGTATCGTAGAAACATTGTGTAACAGATTCAAATGAACTAATTTTAAATGGAATTAAGCCAAGCATAGCAAAATGCTTGGTTTAATTTCATTTAGAATTTAATTTCAGTAAATTTAAAATGAGAACAAGGAAGTCATGTGGTGCACACGTCAGAATTATTAATTTTTAAAACTTTAATTTAGTTTATTCAATTATTCGGCATTTAATATTCCATATTTTCCGTTTTCAATGTTTATTCAGATATGACTTAGCATAACGTAAATAAAATATGAGTCGGGAATCAAATTAACTAGAGAGCGCTACAATTATATAATACAAGGCGAAGCATTAGTTAAGTCCTAGTTATGTTCATCCTGACATTTCCCTAACTTAAAAGAGAACAATGTTTTAGCAGATTTCCCTTAAGGGAAATCAGCTATTGAGGTCGTACTCATGACGATTGCGATTTTCGCAAAATTTTCTCAAATACCCATCGATACTACTTATAAGATGTCGAAAATGAAGTTCGTTCAAAATGATATATATAAAAACTCTGATCAAAAATTGTATATAAACAATTTTGTTGTAAATTTAATTATCTATAAATGTTGTTCTATTAATCCCTTTGTCTCTGCAATATTAAGCTAGTTGATTATAGCCTTCAGCAAACACCCACTTCTCCTCATCTCGCGTTAACATATGCTAAATTATCATGCAACCTCTTGTTCTGAGCCTAAATACCGCAATATTTTTCTAAATATATTTTTGTTAGATGAGAGATATGCTAATATGGTATGTGTGATGTCATAAATTTAGGTTTGCGTTGTATACTTCGGCAATGTTTATTTGATCAATACCATACACCATATTTAACTGCTTAACAATCTGATGGTGGAAGGTCATCAAAAACGAAAAACCTCAATTATTAAAACCATTCTTATATATTTACTATTTTTGCGTCTACATGACACCTCATCAGTAGAGTAAGTTCAAAACCTTTTATATATATATATATATATATATATATATATATATATATATATATACTAGCTAAGGTACCCGGCTTCGCCCGGGAATTCATTTGAGGCTGAATGAAGATTGTATTTGAGGCTTTACGTTCCACAATATGTGTGCCATTTCCCCGTCCCAGTGCTTAGAATTTATACCCGTCGTTGCTTTGGATTTGTTAATAATAAAATTATTTGTTATTTAAGTGTTCACTGTCCTTAATATTTTTATATTTCCCGTCGCCTGTGCATGTAGTTTTTTTTAATATCCTAATGGACCTTATAATTCATAGTCGTAGAAAGTATTCTATCTTCTAAACCATGTATGAATAAAAGTTCTTTTCCCTTGATGCGGTACAAAGCCCAGTGGTGACAGCTGTTTTAGGTGCTTCATAACCGCTATAGCACTCACTCCTGTTCGAACCTAAGAATTTTAATATAGCTTATAATCATGGAACAATTAATGCTAATTTACGTATAGAGGTTTGTTAAGTTCGGTTCAATCGTTAGTGCCCAAAAAAATTAATGGTTCCCTCTTTAGGTTTTAGTGTATATCTCGTTTATGCTTTGATATAAGACAAAAATGAATATAATAAAAGTTACTCTACGTAACAAGTAAACAACTTTAGTTATGTGCATATTTTCCGAAAAACAAATAGTAAATGAAATATGGCTATTTTTAATTTCAGGCCTCCCCTACAACCCCCAACCCTGATTGTCCCTAGAAATATTGGTACAGCTTATTATCATTGAGGAGTTCGTGGCAGTTTACATACCGAGTTTTGTTTAGTTCGGATTAGTTTTTTGTGCCCAATAAAATTATTGACTCCCGCTAAAGTTTTTAGCGTATAACTCATTTATACTTCGGTATACGACAAAAGTGTATATAAAAAAAGTTACTCTAAACAATAAAATAAATAACTTCCGTAATGTGCGTATTTGCCGAAAAAGCAATACGAAACGAAATAACGCTATTTTTAATTTCAGGCTTCGCTTATAACCCCCACTCCCGTTTGAACCTAAAAATTGTAATATAGCTTATAATCATGGAAGAATTAATGCTAATTCACATACCGAGTTTTGTTAAGTTCGGTTCAATCGTTAGTGCCCAATAATATTGTTGGCTCCCGCTTTAGTTTTTAGTGTATATCTCGTTTATACTTTGTTATACGACAAAAGTGAATATAATAAAAGTTACTTTAAATAAAAAAATTAACAACATATGCATATTTGCCGAAAACCCAAAAGAAAACGAAATACCGTTTTTTTTTAATTTCAGGCCTCCCTTACAACCCCCACTCCTGCTCGTCCCCATAAATGTTGGTAGGGCTTATTATAACGAAGGAGTTAGTGCTAATACACATACCGAATTTTATTTAGTTCGGTTGAGTGTTTTGTACCAAATAAAATTGTTGACTCCCGCTATATGTTTTAGCGTATACCTCGTTTATAATTCGGTATACGAAAAAAGTGTATATAACAAAAGTTACTCTAAATAACAAAATAAACAACTTTTTTTTATGTGAATATTTGCCGAAAAATCAATAATAAACAAAATATTGCTATTTTTAATTTCTGGCCTCCATTATAACCCCCACTCCTGTTCGTCTCAGAGAATACTAATATAGCCTAAAGTCTAAGTTGGGTTGAAAAGATATCAAACAAAGAAACAAAATGCAGTTATGGTGTCAATGACATGTGAAACGAAAAGTTATCGTGAAATTTCGAGAAAAAAATCAATGTACAGACAGAGGTTACAATTTTATATATATATATATATATATATATATATATATATATATACACACATATGAAATGCTCTAACGGTCGCAATTTTTGTTTCATCGTTAGCAAACCTGATATTTAAACGTTTTATGTAATAAGAAAGATCAAGTTCGTTAATGGCTAAAATTGGAACAATGGAAGGGGGGGGGGGTCCGAAATATCTCCGTTGCTATACGTCGGATCAAAAAACTGAATAGGACCGACCTTATTGCAAATTGAATGATCTATAAATGTTGTTCAATACATATTTTCTATATCATGAATATTGACCGAGATATTTACATTTTTTTAGTTTTCGGCTTTCAGTAAACCCTCTCTCCGCTAATCTCATATTAACAATAAGCTGTTACATCATGGACCACTTCATTACAGTGTTAAATACCAAATATTGTTTTCAATGAACTTTTACTTTGTGAGATATATGCAAATACGTTCTGTTGCCCCCCCCCTTCTTTTGTTCTTGGATTACTAAAATTTGATTGATAAATTACAGTACTAGATATAAAAAATAGTTTTCAATAGAATTAGTATGCTATAATCAGATATATTTCATTAATTGCTTTTCTTTCAGGTCTAGAATAGCTCTATGGATCTAATCAGCACTGCGAGGTTGGCTGGACTATTTAAGATTTGGACGCTTTCCGTTGTAGGGATTATTAACTTGCAAATTGACTGAAAGATTTCACATTACCGTTTTATTTATTCACTTAGCACTCACGGTAGTATTGCCAGTATTGTTTCTATTGTAAACCTTCGCGTGGGAAATCTGCTTAGTTTGCGCAGCCCCTGCGTGACGGACTTTTGTTTTTGAAATAGCTGGGAGAAGATTATTATTAATTTTGTCGAGGTTAGTTCTGTTTGTTGCCGAATTCTATAGTTGTCTCTCAGTTTATTTTGGATACGTACTAAGTGGGCCAATGTCTCCTAGGTTGAGGGAGTGACAATTATGACAAACCTTCAAGGAAATAGCTATTAAGAAATTATGTGCTATGAACAGGGAACCAGCTGTAATATCGATTTGGGTCAGCATCAATGTTCCCGGGCAAAGTAAGGTGTGTAAGATACTACAGTGTTTAGGAGACTGTGGCTCGCTATATCTATTACTTCCACGAACTCTTCCGTCAAAGCAGGTGAAGCCTTTGCTCTCCACCCCCTCCCCCCTGGTCACACTTAATGCAGAAATATTAAATAAACAGGATCATACAGTGTCCATGAATATCACCCTTACTATTTTAGGACTTGTAAAGACCGATGTTATATGTGGTAATAGTAGCATACATTTTAATTAGAAGATCTCCCTTTAGGGAAATCAACTTTAGAGATTATACTCCTGACGCGATTTTCGAAATATTTCCTCAAATGCCCATCGATCCTACCTAGGAGATAACGAAAATGAGGTCCGTTCATAATTTCATATATATCCTAAGTAATAGATAGTTAGGTGTTAAAAGATATGGCATACTGTGTTTACTTTTCAAATGAGTTTAGGTTTCTGTTCTAGAAGTTATGTGATTGTGAGTACGTATTACAGAAATGAAAATAGGTTATGGTTTAGTTATATCAGTTTTTATTTGTGCTTTTGTTTTTAGCAGAATTCCCTTGAGGGAAATCGGCTATTGAGGTTACTCATGACGCGATGTTCGAAAAATTTCTTCAAATGTCCATCAATCCTACCCAGAAAAAGACCAAAATGAGGTCCGCTCAAAACTCTCTCTCTCTCTCTCTCTCTCTCTCTCTCTCTCTCTCTCTCCCTCTCTCTATATATATATATATATATATATATATATATATATATATATATATATATATATATATATATATATATATATATATGTGTGTGTGTGTCTGTTAACGCTACCAAACTCAATATTTAGTCGTTTTATGTAAAAAGAAAGATCATGTTCGTTAATGGCTGAAATCGGACTAGTGGGAGGGGGGTTAGAGGAGGGAATTTCGAAAATTCGAAATATCTCCTTTATTATGAGTCGGTCGAAAAATTGTATAGAATCAATTATATTGCAAATGACATGTTCTATAAATGTGAGTATTTGTATTTTTTTACTATATTGATTATTAACCGAGATAGTTGCATTTTTTTATTTTTTGGCCTTCGGTACACCCCACTCCTTCTCATGTCATATTAACAATAAGCTGTTATATTGTGAAGCACATTATTTGACTTCTAAATACCAAATATTCTTCTCATTGACGTTTTCTGTTTCGGGGTAAATACAAATTTTGAGGTGACGCACGTCGAAAATCTGCTTAGTTAACGCAGCCCCTGCGTGACGGACTTTTGTTACGAGTGACTGGTTTTTATAGCTTTAACATGTGGAATCTATTAACCTATTACGTAAAGTCTCCATCCTTTTGACCTAATCTTTTGCTGAACAACTTCAAGTTCAAAAAGTCCGGCACGCAGAGGCTGCGTTAACTAAGCAGATTTCCCACGTGCGTCAAGTATTTGCATTTATCTCAAAAAGTAAATGTCCAATGAGAAATATAATTCGTATTTAGGCTTCAACTAAAATTGTTCATAATATAACTGCTTATTGTTTTTATTATTATTTATTATTATCATAATATAACTGTTTATGACATGAGTCGGAGTGGGGGTTTACTGAAAGCGGAAAACTAATAAATGGACATATCTCGGTCAATAATGAAGATAATGTAAAAACGTACATAACAACATTTATAGAACGTTACATTTTCAATAAGATTGGTTCTATACAATTTTTCGATACGATGCATAATAACGCAGATATTAAGATTTTCGAAATTCTCCTCCTTCTAAACCCACCCTCCCTCTGGTCCGATTTCAGCCGTTAACGAACGAACTTGATCTTTCTTTTTGTATAAAACGATTATATATCAAGTTTGGTAACGATAAGACAAAAATTCCGACCGCTAGAGCGGTAACAGACAAATATACATGCATATATATACACATATATTTGTCTGTTACCGCTCTAGCGGTCGCAATTTTTGTCTTATCGTTACCAAACTTGATATATAATCGTTTTATACAAAAAGAAAGATCAAGTTCGTTAACGGCTGAAATCGGACCAGGGGAGGAGGAGGGAGTACGACCTCAATAGCTGATTTCCCTTAAGTGAAATCTGCTAAAAATCTGAATTTTTCAAATGAGTCTCTAGCAGACAAGTACAACACAGTTTTAACACCTGTATTAATATTTATGAATGCTAGGACCGTTTATAATGCGCTGGACCAACATGGCGTTTTAATTTTGATAGAAAGGGATACAAACCATCGCAGCGATAGTTTGAATTCCAGCTGGAGACAGAAGGTTTGTTCATATAGTATTTCAGGTTTAAACCCCAACGGAGGAAACACCACACCAAACTTTCATATATGGTACATGTATAATACATTATTACGGTTGAAACTCCATATTATTCACTAAAACTGAATCCTTCAGAAATTACCGCATTCTAGTCATCTATATATCGGCTTTCCTTGATTTTTAAATTATATTAAATATTATAAATAAATAGTCTTCTCTTCGAAAATATCAGGTTAGAACATAGAAAATTTAAAACTTACAATTTCTGATTATTATGAAGACTATTATACATACTCGTCATCTTTATGGGCTAAGTATTTACATTTTTTATCGTTTGAAGCGCTCGACGTATTGAAGAAGGAGTAGTATTTTTTAAATAGGCATCAAGGTTGTCAAGCCAAAGGAGGGGAGAGCACTTGTTGAATGAGTTGAGAGAATTACAAGGAATGGTGGTTAGGAAAAAGCAATTGGTCTTTCAATGTCTGGATTCCACTGGGAGACGCTTAGTGGTCTTAATATAAGAAAAAACGTCACGTAGGGAGTCAGCATTTTATTTTTCACTTAGCAAGAACCTTAAGGTCGGCATGGTCAACATAAGTAGCTTATTGATTTAACAGGCTGTGGTGAGAAATGCATGAGTAGACATCCACATAAGCGTTGGGTTACTCTATGCCACTTTTACATCACTGTAAAACATAATACATTAATGAATACAAAGTAAATATATAAAATATGAGGGAGCATGTAAAAAGTTTACTGAAACTGATAATGACATAATTTTACTCGAGCAAGTGCCACTTTATTCACTTTTCTGAAATAGCGATTGAGGTGCCCAAAGAAATCAAACTTACTATAAAAGTTCAATACTAGAAAACGTCGACGTTTTACAATATATTCACTATTCCCTGATATGTGAGGTGGTTTTACTTCTGGTCAAATTTGGTATCCAACTAATTAAGCCTGCTGTAGATGTAACGCATCTTTGTAATGTTAAACAGAGCACTGGGCTTTAATTCATCATCATGATCTAAAGGCTACACCTTGTAATTGCAACCATTGTGTTCTTTCAGAACCTGCTGTTTTCAAATTACTATACCTACCGTAATCCTTAACAGTTTGATGTTCTTAAAATAGGATTTTCTAGTCCTCCATATTCCTCTGTGCCAAAGACATTCAAATATATTTGTGTTGAAATAGTTGTACCTTATGATTTGCCCTAGTTGTTTCACTCTCATTTTTTCCATGACCTTGATAAGACTTTTGCTTATCAACATCAACTTACTTCACATAAAACATGGATTTTTTTTTTTGAGTCTAACTTGTTCTGGCGATCCTGCACCAGATCCACATTTCCATTGCTTCCAATCTATTATATTCCCTTTTGTGGCGAGTCCGACTTTCGTAGAACACTCCATACGAAGTAGATTTTTCGGTATCCATACTTATATACTTGTTAGTTAAAATACTCCTTTTCCTTTGGAATGCTTGTTTAGCAAATGCTATTCACTTTGAATTTGATCGACTTCACCTCTATTACCATTGTCTTCATTGATGATGCTAGGTAACAAACCTCCTTCAGTTTTTCAAGTATAATGTTTACAGTTCTAATATTTATATTCCCTAGGCTTTCTTTCTTCTCTGCAACCAAACTTTTTTTACTTGCATTTATGTTTGGTTTAAACTGATCTAGGGTGTCCTTTAGGACTTGCAGCATTTTATTCATCTATATATCGGCCTTAATTAGTGCCTGAATATTGAATAATAGATGAATCTCCCTCTTCTAAGTCACTGATTTTACTCACGCTTAGCGACTACGTTTTTTCATGACTTTTTTCTCCTTAGGGTTTATTTCAGTACATTCATTGAGTTCTTCAAATTATGTATTCAAATTCAATGTTTCTCGTTTGAGTTTATAAAATTAAAAACATAGAAAACCTTCAACCACTATAACTATTTTTTTCTAATCAGAATTTAAATTGTTTTAGGTGACATTTCGTTTCAAAGGAGGGGATATTCTCTGTAAATCAGTCAAGTTCGGCCAAACACTTGGGCCATACTTAAGTTCATATGTGCTAACGGCAACAGCTCTGGACAGATATCAAGCTATATGCCACCCTCTCACATACTGTTCATGGAATTCAAAGAGAGCGAGAGTCATGATCCTTGGAGCTTGGGGACTTGCAATCACATTCTGTACGCCACAAGTAAGTGACTACTCATCCATTCATCTTATTTATTGTTATCATTTTCTCAAGTGCTAATTAATAACGTAATTCTCGTAAAACTACAGACATGTCACAGGTTTAAACATAAAGTAAGGAATGGTTATTGGATGGAACTCGATTAACTTATTATCGTTCATGAATCAACTTTCCCATCATATCATATCCCATAATCTCGTCTCGGCTGCGTAAACTAAGCAGATTTCCCACGTGAAATTTTACAATAGAGAAATCTGCCTACTAATAACAATAGTAGTAACGAAACTCTAAACCAATTCACGAGGGACGACAGTTACGGAAACGGCCCAACTAGCTTTCGGCGGAAAGTCCTGAATATAGCCGACTTCTGCCGACCACACACACAATACAAATGCAAATATCCTGGTTAATATTCAAGATACAGAATAAATTTATAGAACAATATTTATAGTAAATGTAATTTTCATTAAGATTGTTTCTATACCCGTACAACTTTTTGATCCGACGTATTGTATCGGAGATATTTCGAATTTTCGAAAAAAACTCATCTAAACCCTCCCACTGGTCCGATTTCAGCCATTAGCGAACTTGATCTGTCTTTTTACACAAAACGTTTAAATATTGAATTTGGTAACGATCAAACAAAAATTGCGACCGCCAGAGCGGCAACAGACAAATATATATATATATATATATATATATATATATATATATATATATATATAATTTTGAACGTACGTCATTTTCGTCATCTCCTGGGTAGGATCGATGGACATTTGAAGAAATGTTTCGAAAATCGCGTCATGAGTACGACCTCAATAGCTGATTTCCCTTAAGGGAAATCTGCTAAAATACTATAAAATCGTGTTCCTGGATTCTGCCTTAATACTGTTAGGATGTGGTGACCGAAGCAGGAAGTAATTTTATAATTGTGTTACTCATCGTTGTAGCTTAAACAAAAACTTCTTTCCGTGGATATGTAATTAAAGTTATTCCTAGAAAACTCCCCCTCCTGTCAATGGGAGAAGTGCATAATATGGAACATGTTGACAAAGTTCATTACCTAAATAAATATTTATAAATAGTTCAAAGTCAATCTGCTCCATTTTTGGGTGAGAGAAGAATTACTTTTCTTTTATGAACAAGATTCATCTATTAACCCTAGAAGTACCAAGGAGGGGGCTCCTTAAGCCCACAACTTTTGTTTTGGTTCCCTATCACCCAATTTTAATGGGCTATTTTTGATATTTTATGTATTCCTCAGAAAAACATCCTAGAATGAGGGCATAACAACAAAATGAAATAAAAAATTTCTATGTTTCTATGAAAAAATTTTTTTGACGTATGGGCTCGAGGAGCCCCCCCCTTGGTAATGCAAGGAGTAGTTATACACTTAAGTACCAAGAGGGGGGGGGGGCTCCTCGAGCCCACTGATACTTAATACAATTTTTAACTAGCAATTCAAGTGTTATTAATTATATTGCTATTTTTATACACAGATCCAAAATCAAACAAACCCCCTGTAATACTTCAATCGTATATAACCCGAACTAGACCAACTAGAAATTTACTGCTCCTATCATGAAGACCCTCATATTGACCCCCAAAATCCTAAGAAAAAATCAGACATAAATCTATTTTATAATGATACTAAGGGAGGAATAGATACAATCGATCCCATGGTGAGACAATATACTTCTAAAAGGGGGACAAGAAGGTGGCCATTATCTCTTTTCTACTCCCTCTTGGACATAACAGCCCTCAATTCTTATACAGTATTTACTCTTAAAAACACAACATGGAGAAGAAATAGTGCTGGCCGAAAAAAGTACTTTTTATTTGAACTATCTGAGAGTTTAGTAAAATTGTGTGTTGCTGAAAGGAGTGAAAATCGTGTGTGCATTCGTAGATCTTCAGTGAAGGCCTTGGAGCATGTTCTAGGGCGAGAACTGTTATCCCCAATTGGAGGAACAAGGTTCATCAAGTGGAAGGCTAAGGTGTTACACTTGTGTTAGAGAAGCCAAATCAAAAAAGAAAAATACAACAACCTATGAAAATCTAAGCAGCATTGCTTCAATTGCAATTACGAATCTGATAATTAGATTTCCTTAAATTATTATTCTATTAAAATGTTATAATAACTTAGATATAGATAACTTCTTATTCTAACAATGTTTAGATATTTTCCTCTAGTAGAATAAAATTATTTTTAACTTAAAGTCATCCTTTTTTCCCCATCCAAACTTTTTTTTTAATTTTTTTTTCCACATGTGTCATAAGGAACGTTCATTAAACATAATCCAATAAAAATAAAAAAATTTAAAAAATTATAGAACCAAAATAAAAGGTTTTTAAGGTTGTGGGCTCAAGGAGCCCCCCCCCCTTGGTAATCCATGCGACCTGGGAGAGGTCGGTAATACTAGGGTTAAAAGTGCACACCTAATAGTGTAAAAATTCTAAATAGGATTAATCATAAAAAAAAAAAAAAAAATTAACTGAAACGCAGATAGTAAAATGGAAATGACATTATATTTAAAAAAAATTATTATTTATTAACGTCCACTTTTTGCAACTCAGGCTAATTGGGACGGGTTATCTACAGGTTACCACCCTTTTCTAGCCAGGGTGGGATTTTAGGATGTTATTTAATGAATTTCGTCACTAAATAATTTCCTTTGCCCAGGCGAGAATCGAACTCGCCACTCTAGGTTTGCCATGTGAGATAATGGTCAACGCTTTAACTCGCATGGCTAACCTGAGCCCCTATTTAAAAAAAAAAATGTCCGGAGCGCCCCAGTGTCATGAAATCACAATTAGTCTACAACCAACTGAGCTATAAATATAACTTTGAATTACTGAATTATTTAAAAAAAGTAAAACTAATTAAAAAAATAGTAAATCTAAAATACAATAATCTCAAGCGTGGCATCAAGCTCATACGTTCGCACACACACTCCAGCGCCCACTGAGGTCGTCTGCAGGAAAATAAATCCTGTGAAATTTTATTCGCCAGAACTACAGATATTTGTTGGTTTCATATTTTCTCTTCTGAAAGTCCACGCTTCACTGCTATACATAAACAGATGATTAAGATCACACACTCGCTGCTAGAATCCCGTGTTGTCTTCTACACACGTACCACTACCGTAGAGAAGTGCCTATATTAAAAATAATAGCATTGCTTTTCATGAATAGCAGCCAATTTGTTTTTGCACTGTAGAGAAATATAATAATTCTGAATATGCTATACACTATGTCTTTGCTTACTCAAATTAAATGAAATAAAGTTTCATTTCCCATATATTTGTGTATTTAAAGAATGAAAAAAGAAGCAAAATGAGTTTGAATAGGGTCCTCCTAAAGAGATTATTAATAAACCTATATTATGGTTTGAATAGCGAGGATCAAAATAAATTAGTTATATAGAAACTTTGTAATTTCATTAAGTTATGAAATAAAGTATCTTTAAATTAATGAAATTCTCCAGGAGGCAGAAGGATAATTTGATGTTGTAATATTAGGTAAATGAGAGGCACATTTGACCCTATCACATCCTTTCTTGCCAAGTAAAAGTTTAAATAAGTTCTCTATTATGGGAACTGCTTAATTTCGCAAGTATGCTTAACTTTTTAAGCAATTATGTTTTACTATCTGAAATAATATTTTTCATTTACTTTTGTTAAAAATTTAAGGCAAAATTTTTGATTTTATGATTTTATGTACAGAGTGTTTTTAATAATCAAATCGAGTGTGTGTCTGTGTGTGTGCCTGTGCGTGTGTGTGTGTGGGGGGCTCACCCTTGTTGCATGTGCTCGTACGTTTATTGGTTCCTATGTTAATTTATTTTTCTTATACCGCGGTCAATTAATAACATCGACCTAAAATGAAAAGATTTTTCTAAATTATTGTCTATTTGCTCATTTGAATTAAATGTCTCGAACTCATTACGTTAATATTTCATTTTCTTATACATCTCTGAGTTAGAGTTAATTAATACATCTACTAAGGAGCTACTAAATTGCAGATGCCTTAAACCAGAAGCGTTTCTGTCAATTAAAAATGATGTGTAATTAAAACAAAGGACGTGTAATAACTTTATTTAGTTATTTAATTTTCTCCCAGCGTTTAATTCTTCCTTAATTTGTCTCAAACCATTAGTGGGATTTCGCTACATCTCGCTAAAATACACAATTCATAATTCAAGAAATATTTAAAGTTATTTTTATAGTGTCATAGATTAAATTAGATATTAAATGGCTTTCTCCCCCTGCCTGTCAAGGAGGGCACTGCCTAAAATCTCTTTGAGAATGCATTTACTTTCCTTATAAAGCCAAGGTGCGTCTTACCATTGGCTTCTTTTTTAATCGACTCAGCATCTCCATCTGTAAAGTACCTCAATCTTTTATTCTCCAGCATTCCGCATTCAAGCACAATGTGCTTAGGAGTCTCCTATTTTTCTCCGCAGCACTTACTTCCGAGTGTTTCACTGAGTTTGATGTTAAACATGTGTTGAGTCAACTTCCAGTGCCCCGAGATTATTTCCACGACATTTTTAACCTTTGAACTACAAGGCTGTGACACAGGACAAATTTGACAAGTAGCCTACCTGCCAAATGCATATTTTCCATTTTATTCTGCTCAGAATCACCCTTCTTGTCTCAAAATAATATTTAGAAAAGTTAAGAAGAATAGTGGGTGCGTATGCTTGTGAGTACGCCCCCCCCTCGTCACCAATGAGAGCTTGAAATGAAGTATTAAATAAAAATATGCAAAAAATATATTTATAGTATAATAATATATTATGTAATATTTATTATATAATAACATACTATGTAACACCTTTACTTACGAAATAAATAAGCACAGAAGCATATATTAGTAGCATATTATTATTATAGAAAAATATACCTAAGTATAAAAAATTATATACAAATATTAACCTACACAGTACAAACAAAAAACCAAAGGACACTCATTTATAACGAAAATATTGCAAAAAAAAACATGAAACTATTCACTTGACAATTCGTTATTGGCAAATCATTCAGAGAAACCATAGTATACTATGTGTTCAACGCCAATTCTTCTTTGGCATTTACAGCAAAGATGGGTACGTACCTGTTCTATTTTTTTTTTATTATTATAAATCAGTATAACTTTCTTCCATTTGTCTTAAAAGTTCATTTCTAATCTCATCTTCAGTGATAAATAGCCAATTCAGTGTCATAGAAAGTTTACAAAAGGGAAGCTAAACAACAAGGCTGTTTCAAATACGACACCTACCGGCACAAACGCTCCGAAAAAGAACGAAAAACGGTGGAGGGCAGAGCATGCAATGACCTTGACATGTAGTTGACTATTGAATAGGAGGATATTAAGCACACTAGTCTTGTCCTGTTTGTTATAAGCTCATGCGTGTACAACTTATGGCCTCGGTGTCATGTATGACACAGCCTTGTCGTTTAAAGGTTAAGTTCCTTTATAGGCAGTCAAAGATAAAATTCTCAATTTCTGCATTCCTCAGAGGCTTTGTATTACCTTTCCCAAAACATTTTGAGTTTCTTTTTAGCTACATTCTTTATGGAGTTGTTAAGAAAATATGAAGATACTCCAATAAAGGGCACTGTTGCAATGGGAGTTATGCTTGATCCTCTCCCGGCCAATTTGTCTGCAATTTCATTTCCTGCGATACTCTAATGTCCTGGTAACCAGTATATTGTCACACTTTCGTTGACCCTTGTTTATTGTTCCAGCATCATAATTCATTCCTCCACAACCCTGGAACTCAATACTTGTCTTGCCTGTAAGTCAGAATATTAATGACTTTTCTCATCACTTTAATACTTTAACTTGGAATAATTGGTGGGCAGCCGCCAAAATTACAAAAATTTCGGCCTGAAAGACTCTTGGAATAGCGCACAAAGCAATTCAATCATTTAAGCTAACACTATCCGCCTTGCACCACACTCCTACCCCGCTCAGCTTCCGTTATCCGTATAAACACTCAGCTGTTTAAATCTCTCTCTTTTGAATTGGCATAGTCCATAAATGTCCACCCTTAACCCCCCTTAACCTTTTCTCAAAAACGGGATTTTCTGTCATTATATCTGATGGCATACTTTTATAGTATCTAATAACATTGTAGTATATTTTAAATTCACTTTACATTCATTTGTTTCAAAGTGGACTCCATTTAGATAATTGGTCTGGCTTCTACTCATTGGCCGTGAGATCGCTCTACCAAGGTTACCCTGTGCTTTCCATGAAGCCACTATTGAAATGTTTACTTCATATTCCGTTTACAACTCACATCCGATTGAAAATGTACATTATTTCATGTCATTTTTTTCCGTTTGTGTTTACCTGAACACTTGAATCTATGTTTGATGAAATGTATTATTGAAAATTTCTTGGTGAATTATGTGAATTTTTACAAGTTCTTATATATAACAATTTATAAATTTTCTTTTTTCAGGTGGTAATTTTCTCTTATCACGAAATAGCTCCCGGTGTTTATGATTGCTGGGCAGTTTTTCACCAGGAACATGGTGAACGAATATACGTCACATGGTAAGATTAGTGTTATTTGTTTTAAATTAATATAACACTGTTATCCTTACAATTAAATATTACTCCGAAGGTCTTATATAAATCTTTAGTAATAAGACAATCTCTCCGTTCATGCAAAATGGAATGAAACGAAGGAAGTTGTTTTGGATTCTGAACCCTTAGATTGTTTATGTCTCCTTTCTAGTTTTCATTTCCACGTGCTATTTTTTTGGTTCGGCAGTCACTTTGTTTAAACGATGTAATTTGTCTTAGTTACATTTTCATTATATAGCTCGGGCACCAATTGAACCCAAGTCTGTCTACCAAAACTATATAAGGCTTTATAATTGAAATCTGTTATCGTAAATTGGGAATAAATCTTCATCTTTACTGACTTTAAACTTCCGTTTCATCATTTGGATCGAGATTATATTTTGCTTAATGCTTGATTACTTTTAATATAACTTTGCATTTACAGTTTTCGCTCCGATTCTCCAAGGTTCTATTCCAATAAAAAACATTTTGTAGAAAGGGACATATTAAGTTTGAGTAAATTGACCGACTAGGATTATTTGACGAAGTTAAGATTTGCCTGGTACCTTTGGAGTACTCTACTTTAGTTTTCAAAAGCCACTACAAATGCGCACATTGATGTCTGGTGTAATTTAAAACTTATTCCTGCAGGAATGTTTTCATTTTAGAGACTGTAAACTGCTTTGTTTTTTTTTTAAGATTCAATTTTTACAGTCGGGTCTTGGTGGTCACAGGTAGTTAAGCTATCTATTTAACTGCAATTGGATTATTTTTAGTTATTTTCTTATATACTTTTCTTAACCTATCTGCGTGACTATGCAATATCAGAAAGACAGAGCAGCTGAAATTCCAAAACGGAAAGTTTGTCACAATAATTAAGTTAATTTATAAGATAATTTAACTAGGATTCTTACCAGCTACACCTGATGTATACAGTATCGGGGCATATGAGGGTAAATCAGAAATGATGGTCCTATATGTCGTAAACCTAAAATTATTGACATTCCCAGTCGATATAACTCACAAAGAATATCATTTCTGGCCTAATTAAGAAAAAGACAACACCTGTATATCAGTCCGCACGATAATCAAAGCCCAACCAACGTATTAGTACTCTAGAGAAAAAGTTCGTCAACCACGGGCAGTCAAAACCAAGCAGATTTCTCACGTGCTGGTATAACGTACTTTTTATCTCGCCTCACCACATATTTTCTATTTCTACGTAAAATGCCGATGAGCAGGAGGGGGAGGGGGCTTACTGGAGGCTTAAAACAGGGAATTATGAATAACTCGCTTAATACTTGAGTTACGAGAAAACCTATAGAACACCAATTGTAAACCACGATTTGCTTAACAATATTGGTTCTCTAACATTTTAAGATCTGGCTCACTATAACGGAGATATTTTGAATTTTCGAATCCCTGCCACGTCTAAACCCCCCTTATTCCTTGCCCAATGTCAACCATTAACGACAATGAACGGTGTTAAAGAAGAAGAAGAACGAAATGGTTAAATATCCAGTACGGTATAGATCAAATTAACGTTTTCAAGATAAGAACGTAAAATCTTAATTCATGGCCAACATTTTGCTCACACCACATTTGCTTGTCTCTTCCGTAATAAAGGTTTCTTGTAAAAAATATTTGGTATTTTGGCTAACAATAGAGTCGTTCTTGATATATCAAGTTATTGTTAATATGCTAATGGCCGAAAACTAAAAAATCCTAAAACCTCTGTTAATATTCATAGCAGAGAAAATTTGTATATAACAACATTTATAGGTAATTTAATTTTCAATAAGATTGGTTACTTATCATTTTTAGATCCGACTCATAATAACAGAGATGCACCCCCCCCCCTCTCCCTCTCCCAGGTCCGATTTCAACCTTTACTCAACTCAACTTTGAACAGACATCATTTTCGTCATCTCCTAGGCAGGATCGATGGACATTTTAGGATATGAGTACATCCTCAGTTCTGCTGGTCTGGGAAAGAAAATCTAGCACAGATGGCGAATCTATTGGAATATTGTGGCGTTGAAATAGTGGAGCATATAAGACTGGTCATATTTATTATTTATATTTATATTATTATACTAGCCAAGGTACCCGGTTTCGCTCGGGAAATCATTTGAGACGAAAATATTCTATTTTGTTTTTGGCAATGCTTCTACGTGTGCAAATGCTCTTCCTGTCTGGGCTCATTTCTTCCCGTAAGGATCCGTTGGGCGACTTATGGGAACAAAAAATTAGATTTGAAGAATAAATGAAAATAAGACTCTAATCATTCCCTCTCCACTGTTTGACACATCGTGAATAGTTCAAATCATAGTCATGGATAGCATTTATTATTATTAAAGATCATCTATAATGTACGTATTTTCTGTATACAATCTAGCTAATATACCCGACGATGTCCGGGAAATCATAGTTGACTGACTAATGATGGTAATTTTATATGTTTATAGAAAATCGTTGAAAAACCAATGGGAATCGAAATATCGCAATTTTTCATTTCAGGCCTCGCTCATAACCTCCACTCCCTTTTGGACCTAAAAAATTTAATATTTCTTATAATCATGGAAGAATTAATGCTAATTCACATTCCGAGTTTTAATATGTGTGCCTAATAATTTTTTTAACTCCCGCTATAATTTTTAGCGTATAACGTCTTTATACTTCGTTATACGACCATAGTTTATATAACAAAAGTTTCTCTAAATAACAAAATAAACAACTTTTGTCATGTGCATATTTGCCGAAACCCTAATAGGAAACGAAATATCACTATTTTTAATTTCAGGCATCCCTTATAACCCCCACTCCTGTCCGTCCCTAGAACTGTTGGTATGACTTATTATAATGAAGGCGTTAGTGCTAATACACATATCGAGTTTTATTTAGTTCGGTTGAGGCTTTTGTGCCAAATAAAATTGTTCACAAAGGAAACAACCAAACAAATAAACAAACATACTCGAAAGAAACAAAATGCAGTTATGGTGTCTATGACATGTGAAACGAAAAAGTATCGTGAAATTTCGAGAAAAAAAATCAATGTACAGACAGAGGTTACAATTTTATATATATATATATATATATATATATATATATATATATATATATATATATATATATGTGAGATAGAGAGAGAGAGAGAGAGTGAGAGAGAGAGAGAGAGAGTGTGAGAGAGAGAGAGAGAGAGAGAGAGAGAGAGAGAGAGAGAGAGAGAGAGAGAGAGAGAGAGAGAGAGAGAGAGAGAGAGAGAGAGAGAGAGAGAGAGAGAGAGAGAGAGAGAGAGAGAGAGAGAGAGAGAGAGAGAGAGAGAGATTGGTTGGGGGGTTAGAGGGGGCATTATGAAAATTCAAAAAATTTCCGTAATTATGGATAGAAAAATTGTATAGAACCAATATTATAAGCTTACTTTACTATAAATGCTGAATATACAAATTTTCTCTCTCTTAAATATTCACCTAGATATATGCCATTTTTTTCATATTAATAATAAGCTGTTAAATCATGAACCACTTTAGTCGAATGTTGAATAACAAATATTATTCCCATTGAACTTTTACTTTGTGAGTTAAATGCAAGTATGTTATGTGTTATTACACCATCAATTTAGATTTTAACTCCAACTTGAAAATGTACCGTACTCGATATTTAAGTGTTTCATCGACACTAAAGGTCATGCTCGTATTAGTTAATGGCTGAAATCGTACCCGGAATACAGTGGGGGCTAGAGAGAGAGGGGAATTTGAAAATTCAAAATATCTCCATTCCTATGAGTCAGATCGAAAAATTTTGTAGAACCAATCTTCTTAAATTATTGGTGCTCTACAATTTTTAATCTATAAATTTTATCTTAACTCAAATATAAAGAGAGCTATTATTAGTTTTGAAGGTACTATATGGGACACCAGGAGAAAGTAGGAAAAGAGTAAGGCCAAACTGGAAGAGGACTTGCGAAGGCTGGGCACCATTAGAGTTGCATACCTGTAGTTGTTAGGGGGTAGTGGCAACTGTGAGGATAGGTAATAAAATATTCCAATGGTAACAATATGGTTCTCAATCACTCAACGTGAGAAAGGTGGAAGATAGACGATCAAATGTTAATACTCATCCAAAACGATTTTATTCCAGTGGATGACATGTTTCATCTCTTATGGTAAAGCCGATTTAAGCATGGTTAAGCCGGATTAGTCTCCAGATGAAATGGATTATCGGAAGCTTTAATCTAAAACTTGTTTAGTGAGGAAGTTATGTTTAAACCTCCTGTCCCAATATATTATTATCCAAAGTTATTCTAAATAGATCAACCACCGACACAAAGCAGTCGAGACACAAATTCCTATTTTGGCAGTTGGTCCCACATCGATCCTATAATTAAAACTTCCTTACACTGAGGATCATGGGAATAGCATTCCAGTTTATTTAATTTTTAAACTGTTGATTTTAGTCTCATTACTTTTGGCAACTTAAACGAAAGTGAACTTCGGTTACGTTATTTATTAACGCCCACATTGTAACACTGACGCTAATCCAGACGAGTTATCTATTGGTTATAACCCATTTCTAGTAGGTTAACCCCAGTTCTTTGGGGCTCAGATTGGCCATGCGAGTTAAAGCGTTGATCTTTATTTCACACGGTAAACCTAGAGTGGCGAGTTCGATTCTCGTCTGGGCAAAGGAGATTATTTAGTGACGAAATTCATTAAATAACATCCTAAAATCCCACCCTGGCTAGAGAAGGGTGGTAACCTGTAGATAACCCGTCCCGATTAGCCTAAGTTGCAAAACGTGGACGTTAATAAATAATAATAATAATTTCTAGTAAGGATGGAACTTTTGATTTATTGATTTCGCCCCTCTTTCATTTATTGAATTCCTATTGTTAAACCCGAGAGTCTATGTATGTATGTGTGTATTTGAGCTTGTGTGTGTATAGGTGTGCGTGCCTGTGTGTTTATATTTTTTTTAAATGACAACTTAGGCAGAAATATAAACTTATATTAACCTTCCCATTGTAAATATAGCAAACACTTAAATACTTAAATACTGGGCCTTTATGAATTATGGTTTATTGTTTTACGGTATCCCCAATCATGCATAAACTTGAATAAAATGGAAAGAGAAAAAAAATATATAATATATATAATATTTGGAGTATACCAATCAACAGCAGTTTGTAATTATTTGGTATGATAAAAATTATTCTAAAGGTAATCATATAAGATGTTATGAATAATAGATGCTACATGTACTTATTATTATAATTTTAGAAGAAAATACTTATCCTTGATAAAGAGAAATGCTCGAATAGCCTGATGGCATGTTCTAGAATTATTATGATCAATTGACTAAATTTACTTTTTCATTTTTGGCCATGGAAATAACCAATTCATATAATTATTTCCATAAAATAAAATCTTACAATTCTGACATTTAAAAACATAAACGTTCAATAGTATCACCTAATTAGCCAAAGAATTTCTGAACTACCTTACCAACTTAAGAACTTACATCCTTGGAAGTCCAAAATCCTTGAAAGACCTAGGCCTCTGCGCTGCCCTATTGGGCTATTCCTTGTAGTTCCCAGACAGCCTAGGGTCTCCAATTACTGATACCAGACCTCCGCACGCCCTTCAACAGGTTATTAAGACGTTGCCTAGGTCTACTTTCTTTCCTGCTTCCTCTGGTGTAATATGGAGCATCTTCTCATGTCCAAACTATCCCAGTCTAGCATGTTTAGCAGTTTAAAGGAAATCAGCTATTGAGGTTCTACTCATGACGCGGTTTTCGAAATTTTTCTTCATAGTTCCATAGCCTACCTAGGAAATGATGAAAATGAGACTCATTCCAAATTGTATATAGTTTTATGGCAAGGATCACCAAAAAAATACATTATTCAAACTGCCCTACATATTTCGTAGTTCACATACCACCTCAGGGCTCATTTCTCACTCGGGAGGTCATTGAGAGGACAGTCGCAACGAACGTAAGAGGGAAACGAGTACTTCAGAAATGGATAGCCTCTGAATAGGTGGTATGTAAACCGCGAAACATGTAGGGCAATATGATTAAAGTTTGAGCGAGAAAATGTTTTTTATTGTTGACCCTTGCCATAAAACTATGAACAATATATAAAATTATTGGGCCCAAAATAAGAAAAATATATTTACTTGTTCTGTTACTACTCTAGCGGTTGCAATTTTTGTCTCATCCTTACCAAACTTGATATATAAGCGTTTTATGTAAAGCAAAAGATTGACTTTGTTAACGGCTGAAATCGAGTCCACAAGAGGGGGGGGGGGAGATTCAAAAATTCAAAATATCTTCCTCTTTCATACGAGGGATCGAAAAGTTTAATAGCCTAATCTCATTGTGAATTTAATCGCCTGTCAATGTTGTCATATACGTGTTTTCTCTATCATGTATTTTTTTTATGGGGGCTCAGGTTGGCAATGCCAGTTAAGGCGTGGGTCTTAATCTCGCGTGGTAGACCTAGAGTGGCGGGTTCGATTCCCGCCCTGGGCAGTAGAAATTTATTTAGTGACGGACTTATTAAATAATCTCCTTGGGCCCACCCTGGCTAGAAAAGGGTGGTAACCTGTAGATAACCCGTTCCGATTAGCCAGAGTAGCATAATGTGGACGTAAATAATAATAAACAGTCTATCATGTATTGTTAATCACTTATTGCTAAAATTTTATCAGTGAAAATTGTATATTGCAATTCTCTAGCGGGTTGTATTTAGAACTGAATTAAATTCACAAACATATGATCTTTTAAGAAAGGAATAATAATAATATTAAATTAAATAAAAGGTTTCGACCGCTGTGGACCCATATTAGTGGCAAACATGTATATTAACGAGATACTCGACGGTCCATATATTTTTCGATAGGCACTTCTATCGGAGACCAGTAGCTCTCTCCCGCATCGTTTATGCGAGGCCACGTTTCTCTGTCATACGTGACCTGGGGTTTTGTGAACCCTTAGATTATTTCGCTTTCCGAGAGTGAGATTATTAGCAGGCTATAGAAGCAACGACAGGATATATTAGAACAAATGACCCCTGCAACCATTCTAGCTCCCGTCTCAATTTCCATATTATCACTCTCTGCTACTATTTTTGCAAGAGCTTCGGCATTACCATTTTATGAGTATCTGGTTCAGGGAACATGATTATGGTTATAGAATATGATTTCCGGAGGACCTTTGAAATGAACAAGTGGGTTGATTGCTATAATAATGGTATATTGCATATTTTTCCCCTTAAGGGAAATCAGCTATTGAGGTCGTACTCATGAAGCGATTTTCGAAACATTTCTTCAAATGTTCATCGATCCTACCCAGGAGATGAAGAAAATGAGGTCTGTTCAAAATTAGAGTGGCCTGTTAACGCAAAAGCGGTCGAAATTTTTTTATAGTTACCAAACTGGGTATTTAATTGTTTTATGCAAAAAGAAAGATCGAATTCGTTAATGGCTGAAATTGGACTAGTGGGAAGGGAAATCTAGACAGGGGGATTTTCGAAATATCTGCGTTACTATACATCGGATCGAAAAATTGTATAGAACCAACAGTATTGAAAATTGAATGTACTATAAATATTGTCGTATAAATTTATTCTCTATCATGAATATTAGCCGGGATATTTATTAGCATTACCACCACCATTGAAGGCGTATAGCAATCGGTCTTCTTGTTCAAACAGCGATTACCAATAAGCTTCTTATTCATCGCAATCTCCAGGTCTTCCAATGAACTAAGTTTTTTACTCTTCTTGGCCTCGTGTAATACCCACACTTCATTCGCTATGCCCTTCTTGTTCTCGGTGGCAGAAAAGTTCCGAATTTGATTCCACAGCAGTGTTGTTCGAAGTGAAGAATATTGTGTGACTTGGAGAGAGAAAGAGGGAGAGCCTTTGCCCTATGAGCGCATGCAAGTAGACATCTCTGAAGATGGAGACAATAGTCTTCGAAACCGCTTAGCGCTGAAATAAAAAAAACTTGTGAAGAATTGAACTCTTTTCCTCTGTCCAAGTAAACATTTATACCTTCAAGGCGATAGACCACTATGTATCTGTGATCTAATTCATCCATATACATTTCATTCACATAAACTGTATTTTACAAATAATGAACAATATAATTTAAGTTGCTCTTCTAACTTTCGAACAATTCATTCATAGTAAGCCGCCTGAGTTTTGAAATGACATTATAAAAAGATTGCTAACATAAGAAGAAATGTTGTCAACACCTTAAAAAATGTAATGTAATAAATATGAGTTAATTAATATCTGTGATTTTTAAAACTCAAATCTCAGATACTACGTTTCAAATCTCATTAACTTCTGATTTCTAGGGAGTCGTTAAGTTTTAAAACGTCAATGAAGGAGAATCCCTAGAATTAAATTGTCTCTATGTTCATTAAACTTGATTTTATTTTCACTTAACTTTATTTTTATCTTGTTAGAGAATGATCTGGGATGGCTCTATAAATGAAAGAAGTTCCAGTAAAGTAATATATTACTTTAAACTCCGTCACGAAAGGGCGTAAACTAAGCAGATTTCCCACATGCTGCCATGATACTCCACTGATCTCATCTCACCAAATATGTAATTTTAATGGACGGGTTTTTATAAAGAAAAATAATAAAACATAAACAATAAAAAGTCTACTATAATTTATAAAAAAATATATATTTACACTGTTACGAAAATAAAAAGATGAAAAGCACAGAATAATAAATCAAATTGTCTTTGAATATATAATAATAAAAACGAGTTTAAGGAGAGTTCACAAAAAACTACAGAATAATTTCAAAAATTCGAAATATCTCCGTTACTATACGTCGGATCTCTATATTCGCTTATTCCTAAAGTGATATGACTAAAAGTGGAGATTTACTAATGCTGAAAATTAAAAAAATCTCTGTTAATATTGGTGATAAGGAAAGCATTAATAGAACAACTTTTATACACCATTACATTTACTGAGTAATGGTTATGTACGATGTTTCGATACGACTCATACTAAGGGAAATATTTTGAATTTACGACTTTCTCCCCTCTTGACCCCCCCCTTCCTCCGGTCCAATTTCAGCCGTTAACGAACTTGATCTGCAGTTTTACCCTTATGGATCGAGTTTGGTAACCATAAAATAAAAACTGCGACAGCCAGAACGGTAGCAGTTAAATATATATACAATGTATGGTTTGAAAGGGCCTCGTATTCATCATCTACTAGGTAGGATCGATGAACATTTAAAGAAATTTATCCAAAATCGCGCCACGAATACATCCTCAAGAGAAATCTTCCCTTAAGGGAAATCTGCTAAAAACAAGAAAATTGTCGATTGAGAATAGGGAATAGTGTTAAAATGATTTAAGTTGTAAAGGTCCAGTGTATATCTCATTTTCATGTTCAGTATTCTGAGTACAAACAGTCTCTACCTTGTATAGGTGGTACCCTCCTCGTGTTAATACAGGCACATGCCTTTGGAGCAAGCCTCGGGATAGTATCATCTCCATTATATTCAGCATCCATGCTCATTATGCTAATGCATATCATTATCGACCTTATGCGAATTACCAATTGCAAATGCATTCCTTTTAACATCTAGTGGGGTTGTACTCATGACGCGATTTTCTAAAAAGTTCTTCAAGTGTCCGTCGACCCTACCTAACAGATGACGAAAATGAGGCCCGATCAAAATTAAATATATATGTGTATATATATATATATATATATATATATATATATATATATATATATATGGCCGCTCTAGTGGTTGCAATTTGTTACCAAACTTGACATACTTAAGCGTTTTATGTAAAAAGAAAGATCAAGTTCGTTAACGGCTGAAATCAGAAGGTGGGGGGGGGGGGTTTAGAGAGAGAATTTTGAAAGTTCGAAATATCTCCGTTATTATATGTAGGATCGAAAAATTGAATAAGAAATTCTTTTTTATATTCTTCAAATTTGGTGGCAAGGGTCTCGAATAAAAAACATTTTTTTCCGGTGCAAACTTTATTGAACCTGCTCTACATGTTTCGTGGGTTATTTGGCATCTCTTCAGGGGCTATCTCTTTTAAAAAAATATATCATAGATGAAGGCACCTACTAATACAATATATTGCAAAAGAATTATAAAGGGATGTGATAAATTAGTTTAATTAATGATTTATTATATTTTTTTAAAAGGGATAGCCCCTGAAGAGGTGGAAAATAAGCCACGAAACATGTAGGGTGGGTTCAATAAAGTTTGCACCAGAAAAAAATGTTTTTTATTGGAGACCCTTGCCATCAAATTTGAAGAATATATAAATAATATTGGGTCCAGAATAAGAAGGACATTCTTTTTCATTGACCTTTTCCTGTGTGAGGTACACGCAAATTTTTTGTGTGATGTCACCATTTAAGATTCTACATTCGTAGCTCGAAAATGTTCATTGGTTTACATCGTCCTCGATATTTAACTGTTTTAGTCGACACTAAAGATCATATAAAAGAAGCTTCAACAAACCTCAATATCTTCAATATAATTTCTTATCATTAATAAATCAGTAACAGATTAGTAAAAATAATAAACTTAATGCTTACATTTCATTGCAAAATATTAAAAAACAATTAAAAGAGATCTTCGATAAAATAAAATTACTACCGTTCTATTCATTCAACTATTAACCACATATATATAAAAAAACTGAAACTAATTTGTAATGGGGTATGTAATATAGCCTGGAAAATAACAATAAAATCCAAAAACAAATTTAGTGGAATTAATGATAAAGTAATAGACTCAAAACATAAATATAATATATACGAAGAGGCTGTAGCACCTGCAATTAAACTTATATTGGTGAATCCTGGAAACTGCTGAATAAAAGGTTAAAGCAACACGTAAAATTATTGACATTAATGAAAATAAATCTGCCTTGACGGATCATTTCAACTAAAAGTTTACGAGAAAAAAAAACTTTTTTATTGGTGAACCTTGCCATGAAACTATGAAGAACATATAAAAATATTGGCTCCAGAATAAGAAGAAAAAAATGTATACAACAATAATTATAAAGCATCAATAGCTTAACAAAATTGGTTCATTTCATCTAAAAGTTTACGAGGAAACAAACTTTTTTATTAGTGAGCCTTGTCATGAAGAGAATCACTTTATTGTACAAATGTTTATACAGTTTGTGGGGCTGCTCAATTGCATTGAGATGCTGAAGCACACAGCAACTGAAATCAATCCCTAGGACAACAGTAAAACAATACATATTGTATTTAGTCCGCTCAATAACTAAAATAAACACAGTCAGGAACCTAAAAGGTGAATGTCACTAGATATAAATTAGAAACATCATTATTGTACTAACATGATCCGTCGATCTATAATAAAATCACTGGTCAAAGCAAAATTAAAATATATGGTGGGAAATAATCCCTAAAGTATCAATAATGATACCCTCGACGAAGGTTTGCAGAGCCTTCTTGTCTATTCCCACCTCGTCAAAAAATGTCTGGGTACGTTTAGGGACCGTTCCTCAGGCACCGAACCACAAGCCTATCACCAGAAAATCCCGCTCCCCAAATGATTCCCTGAATTTTTCCGAGTAAAATTTAGTACATTTGACGTAAATATTTTTCTTTTCCTGGTGGATCTTCGCCGCTTGATCAGGGTCGTTGCTCTCGTACCTTATCGTTG